>JAPZDY010000025.1:11314235-11340282 GCA_029783645.1 Ctenochaetus hawaiiensis
TTCACGTACATTTTATTTCTGCCCAAAATTCTCATGATGTGTCCCATCGTAAATGGAGTAGAAAGCGCCAATGCACATGGACAAGCCACAATCAAAATCGCAGAATCCACTTGGAACATTTTTTCAAAATCTATTTGATACCAATAAATTCCAGCGAGAAGCGTAATTCCTAAAATGATAAAGGTGAAATATTTTGAAATAAAGCCAATTCTCATTCTTCTTATTTCTGATGTTTTCCTCTGTATCAGGGTGAGAAAGGGGACGCAGGACTGATGGGTTTGCCTGGAGCCAGAGGACCAATCGGGCCACGGGTACAATCTATATTATGTACTACACTGGCATGGAGTGATTTCACTTTCAAACTACGTAATTTTATTAATTACTTTACTTTAATTACTTTAATCGAAGATATTTTGTATGCTTAATCTTTGATTCTAGGGTTTACCTGGGTATAAAGGAGAAAAGGTATGTGGGCGTTTTAGTGATCATCATTCAGTTGAAAACTCAATAAGCTGTATTGATAAATGTGTTTTCTGTTGTGCATATTATGTAACACGCTGTAATCTGCTCCATCAGGGCTCTCGAGGAGATCGCGGAGAGAGCGGAATGAAGGGCGACAAGGTGGGCAGATTTTATCAGTGGGGTTTTTTCAAATGATATCACTAACTCTATGTACATGCAGTAATTATTATATGTAATTTACTTTTCTTTATCCATAGGGCGCAATGGGTTTCCCAGGAATGCTTGGGCAGAAAGTGAGAAAAAAAATTTAAGTTAACTCTGCAGAATTACAACTTTTAAAAAAATAAACCAAATTGAGTGTCGAATTGCTTTAATTTGTTTTGCAGGGTGAAATGGGTCCAAAAGGAGAACCTGGAATCTCAGGAAACAGAGGACCCACTGGCCGACCAGGGAAGAGAGGCAAGCAGGTGAGGAGTTTCTGGGCAGATTACATTCTGGTTACATGGTTTTTAAATAGTAATACTATTAAGACATTACTGTGCATTTAGGTGGAGAGTAGCAATAAAGCGGGAGATTTAGAACAGCAAATTCTTCCTCAGTCAAATAAAAATATTACTTCATTTATTTAATTTCACCTCCAAATATAATTTATGTATTAAATATGACACTCTGCATATTATTTTGATTTTGTTTCAGGGAATAAAAGGAGACACAGGCAGTGTTGGTCCCATGGGACCAGCAGGCCCGCAGGGACCTGCAGGTCATCCTGGTCCTCCTGGTTCACCTGCCACAGGTGACTTTTTCCAAAAAAACTCTACCCTAACCCAAACTCTCAAAGCTACTTGTTTAAAAACTGACCTTTGTTGTTCAGTCAGGGTATAAATTTACCCCCATCTAGTTTAAAGTGGTAGGTGTGTGTGAGGCTATGAACTTTCTGTTTTCTGAGAGTGTGTGAAAAGTTGTGTTACCAGTGTGAGGAGTAGCAAACACTCCAGTCAGCGAAAGGAAGTGCACTTTAGACCAGAGTAAGAGGCAACACCGGTAGTCTTATTTAGCGCCGGAGAAACTTAATCTCCTGAGTTGAAACAAGATGCATTGGACATGACATCATGTGGCTAAAATGGATTGACAGATGGCGAGTCTCCCTACAGTTCAAGTATTATGTCACCTGACAATTCATGTGACATTTGTTATCTTGATCAGGTTTCAGGGTGAATTAATTTGATCGTGTCTGCTTCTTGATAGATTAATCAAAGATACTACATTTCATGACATACAGTATTTATATCAGCTACTGTAGACTGCACTTGCAACAAGACCTCACTGCGGGCTTGAAATATTTTCTACTGGGCACTAAATTATTTTGCCTCTGCTAGCCTTTTTTGCCTTTTTTTCTTGTCTTGTGTCTTATGATATATTTCCTTTCCTCTCTGTTTATGTTAAGGACTGTACATGGTTGGAACAAAAGGTGCACGTGGTCCACCAGGGCCTCCTGGAAAGTGTAGCTGCAGCTCTCTCGGTGGCTCTCCATATGATGATTATCCTTCCAGAGGAAACTACCCCAGAGTACCAGCGGTGAGGAATTAGTATGCAAATTAAATGCAAAAACATTGTTTACACTAATTCTAATCCCTGAAAAGCCCTAGTCACCATTAAAATGTCAGGGGTAGGGATAGTTTGGGTTTTTCACAGCAGTTTATTGCTTAAGTTCCTATTTCACTATTTCTGCTGTTTCTCCAAAGTGAGGGCATTTCGGCTGCTGTTTACTGCAGGTAACACACTGACTGTGAATAAGAATTGTATACAACCCCACTTAAAAAAACCCAACCATCTCTTTAAGGGTTTGTAAGTCAAAATGTACTTACTGTGTATAAATAAAAATCTAATATCATGCAACTGGATGTTATTTTGACTTGGTGTTTTTAAGAAACCCTGAGTTATTGAATTTGAATAACTTCTGAATTAATCATTTGAAAACGTTCTGAAAGATAAAAGTTCACCTACCAGGGTAATGAATGTTGCTTTGAGACAAATGTTACCAGCAGAGAAATGAAATTTTCATACTCGATATCTCAAATGGGGCTTGACCTTTATATTTTGGATTGTAACAAATATTGAAAACATTTCCTCAATTTGCCTTTTGTCCAGATATTCGTTGTGAGCAACGAGGAAGAACTGGAGCGCCTTCACACGGATAATGCTCTTGCATTCCGCAAAGACCAGAGATCCCTTTATTTCAAAGACATTGATGGCTGGCTGCCGATCCAGGTATCATGCATGCAACAAACTCTGATTATTTTTATCTTAATTTTTCTTATTTTTTCTGTTGTTTGTTCAAAATTTTTAAACTCTGTAATAGACTTTTCCATTCCAGCTGACACCGTTCCAGTCCATGGAAAATGCACCTGATGATGAAGGTTACTGCGGTGACGGGATCGTGCAGATGTCCAATGGAGAAGAGTGTGATGACAGAAACAGAGTCGTCACTGACGGCTGCGTCAGTAAGTCACATGCGTCCATGGTGGTCTTTAATTGCTCCTTAGTTGTGTTTTGCTGTGCACAAATAATGTGACCCCTCAACCCCTGCTGTCTCTCCTTACCACAGAGTGTAAACACGCTTACTGTGGAGATGGATACCGCTACGAGGGGGCCGAGGAGTGTGATGGAAAGGACTTTGGATACCAGACATGTAATTCATATCTTCCAGGGTAAGCAGAGTATACAATTATGTGCTGACAAAAAACTCCTCGCTGCCTGTCTGTGCTTTGTTGACACGCTAAACTGAGTGAAAGCTCGCCTCTCTTCTTATTTGTAGGTCATACGGTCACCTCAAGTGCACACCATACTGTGTTATTGACTCCACAAACTGCAAGTACTTCACTTGAGGAGGAAGCTGGATCCTCTGTGTGTTATTTGCCTGACACATAAGAGGGGTAATTTTCATGCAAAAAAAAAAGAAACGTATAATGCTACAAGCAAGAGACTCTGAAAGTAGAGGCAGCCAGTGCCGCTATGATGGAAGAAAAAAACAAAACACATATATGTAACTCCTCTGTAGTGCTGCTGAGATGCCACGTAGCTCCCCGGAGTTATACTCAGTCAGTGGAGGTTGAAAGCCTTCACCCACAAATAGAAAATGCACAGAACAACTGCACTCCGTCTTAACAAGCAGGACTTAAAACCGGCCTCCTCACCTCCTCACCATGCCCGTTTGGACCGGAAATCAGCCTCTGGATGCAACAGTTGTGTTACAACCTCGCAGAGACTTTATAAGGTGCCAGTGGGAGATGTTGCCAGGCCAGAAGCATATTAATCTTGACCCAGTTACTGTTGAGAAAGAGAGGCAGTAGGACACCCAGAGCCGTGACCTCAGGTATTCTACTGCAGTGTGAATGACAGTGCACAGTATTTGCATGAGGCTGGGATTATTGAGACCATGACAGCAGCTGTCACTATCCAAGCATGTAACCTATCACTTTACTTATTGTTGCCACAACAAGGTTTGCACTGTGTAGTCTCAATATCAAATTAAAATGTCAGTGGTTAAGCTAAAACCAGGCTTATAATCGGATCAATATGTATGTATAGTGATGGAGTGATAGGCGGATTTAGTACAGGAATTATGCACATAATGCACGTAATATTTGAATATTTGAGTGAGACAGGAGGCCATTAGTTCAGAGGCCAACTTGGCTTGTGTTGGTACTGTACTTGACAGGGGCATTCAGTCTGGACAACATTTCATAAATCCAAAGTTTCTCAGGAACCAACAGGTAGTGTAGCTCCACACAGCACCTCCTCACAGGCCTCCTCCACTACTCTCTTTGTAAATGAAATGGCAGTGACTGTACGCTGAAGCACATAGGCAAACCCAGACAAGTATCCACAACGCGCAGTTCTCCGGGTATGATCAACTTTCTTCCCTGAGCTTCAGTGAGAAATGAAATATACTGTATGTGAAGGCTTGAAACTGTTATGTTCTTAATATTCTCACTGCACAGAAAAAGGCTGGAATGGTCTGTAGCTGCTAAAAAAAAGGGGAGGGAATTCAATTCCAGTCTGTTCTATGGTCATTACTGTATTTACTCTAATACCTCTTTATCCAGTCTTTCTGTCTTACAGTATATACAGCAACAGTGAAACTCAACCGTAAACTTAACAGTGTAGATGTAGTCCGCTGTGTTGGGCACCAATGGTGAAGGACAACTTTGCCAATATAAGCTGACACTTTCCTTAAGCTACTGTACGAGTCGCAGTGCCAAGGGAGACTTTTTTTCTCAGCCATAACGTAGATGTAGTCAGGTGTTCTAAAAGTGATTTTTCTGTAAAAAAAGCAATTGAAAGATGAAGACTGTTACTATATTGTCTCCGCATGCTTGTGATACCGCGCTAATGAGTGTGAAACACCTCCACTTTGTCAAATGTTGTTTTGTTAATCACTGCATTCATCAGCATAGCAGGTGTCTTAAGAGATATTCGTCTTGCTCTGCCCAGAGTGTAGCTAAGTACTGTATGTATGACACGCCAAACATGATAGTGATGAACTGTGCCATGCACAACGCTGAAATACCTTTTGGGAGCTCTGTTGAATGTTTTGTGTGTGGCCTGTGCTGCTGTGCTGTTATCCTATACTGTGTATGCACAACAATGCTGAAACATAACATGCATGTGGTAACGTACTGTAAGGCTTTACGAAAATGTAGTCTGTACTGTGACAGGGATAGTACAAGTTCCTTTTGTTTCACTATGTTTCTGATATGATTTATACAGTTGTGGGTAATTAAAAAAAAAAAAAAGAAATGACAATAAAATTAATTTAAAATCATCCAAGCCATTCAAAGCTTTTCACTCTGTCTTCCTCTCATGCATCTTTAGACTTCAGTAGGAGTTTTGTCAGCAGCTCTGATTTCTATCTGATGCTTGCAGGCAGTGACAGTGATTGGGCACTGTGCAAAAAGCCCATAGACAGTGATAGAGATGCTATTGATGTTCTTTCAGAGCTCTCACTGTAGAAAAAAAAAAAAGCAGATATCCATCAAGAGAAAAAAAGAGGCTGTCAGCAGCCCCTTGCAAAGTGCTGCGTTGGGATAAATAGTAAACAGACCACACAGTGAAGTAAGCTGTGCTGTTTGCTCTGACATGGCAATGGGTTTTCAGCTTTTCATCCTGTCTTGCTGTAGCCCCTTGGAGGTTAGTCTGTGCCTGGAGATGTGGCACAGCGATACAGCGTGGGCACAGGCAGCCGGCCAGTGTTGCGACAGAGATGCTTGAGGCCGGACTCGACTGTATAACTCCATTAACGTGCTGTATTTCTTTGCTAAATCACATCAGGACAATTTGTCTGCTGAGATGCCTGAGTAAAAGCTTACTTTGGCATATTTATCCCATCTATGCATTCCCCCCTGACCAGGCCAATCAGATTTGTACCACAGATGTCTCACTGCAGCACTAAATGTCACTGGCGATGCAGCGGCCAGCCTGATTCTTCTGCTCTGTAATGAAAAGATCGGCTGTGCACATAGAAGAACCCCCATGGTGAAGTTCTCTATTTGTGAGTTTGGGAACCTCGAACAGTTCTCTTAGATGCAAATTCATTTATGACCTAACTTAAATTCGATTGATTTTGCCTTTCCCAAAGACACTGGTTACAAAGTTAAATATATTGGAAGTGGAATCTATTTAAAACTCTCACAGGTATTAAGTTAGGTACTGAAATCCAACACTTTTTCCAACAAAAGGGGTTATTTTCGTGCAGGTTGGGTGGTGTAGCATTTCGTTACTGCTGTGGCAGAAGGGGCGATGCAAAGGGGGCCACAGGGACAGGAAGCAGGCAGGGACCCAGCTGTTGGTCCGAGCCAAGTGAAAATCCCTGACCTATAGGCAAGAATGGCTGGCATGCAGGGTGCTATGGTCCTGGCCACTGCACCACATGCAAAACACTCCCACACAGACAGCAAAGTATGCAAAGGTGTAATTTAAGCTGCGCCACTGTTGTTTACACAAACTGGAACACCTGTGCAAATTTACTATGTATCGCTTACTCGTTGATGTCTGGTTAACTAGTGAAATTGAGGAGCAAGGGTCAATGTTGACAGAAAATGACTTAATAAATAGGAAGATGTGGTTATTTCACATCTCCTATCTGATACAAAATATTACAGGAGACACACTGTGACAACTTAATTATTTATTATGTAAAAATCCAATAGTATCTTATGTACAATCATAAAAAAACAAGTCAAATGTTTGTAATATTACAATAGCATATTTGCAGGATTAACATTGGAATCTGGGATGTAAACCTGCTGCAAAGTACTTAAATGAAGAAATATTTCTGTGTGCATTCCTGAAAACCCAAAAGGAAACATAAGAATTAAGTTAAAATACTACATGGTATGTCTTGGTACAAAAGCCCTATGAGGATGTTCCTGCTTTGTTCAGATGGCTCAGTGTATCTATGGAAAAACTTTAACCTGGCTGGAAGGTGGAGTGTTGCCACTTGTTTTTTTTTTTCATTGTTAAATCGACATCACAGAATGTTAAGTACAGCTGGCAACAACTCTCAAGTATATTTAGAACAGTGCATGGACAAGACGGTGGAAAAAACTCTGAAATCTGCAGAATAGACTTGCTGAAAGATACTGTTCATTGTCAGTACGGATACGTGAAAGTACTTTAAATTAACTTTATAAATTTATCCCCTTTAGGATTATGTATTTGCTTGGTTAATTCAAGGCCTTAGCCTATGTTTCGAGTTTTCATTGGCACCAATGTTGCTTCAGTTAATATATAAAACCATGCAATCAATTAACATGCTCTATGGATACAAATGTCCAAGCATTCACACAGAAGTTGGATTGACATGATCCTTGTGACATTAATGTGAACTTAATAACTTAGTACACAATAAATAGACATTGTGACAATGCAGACTATGCATAGGTTTGTGCAGAGGATGTTCACATAAATATTCAGCAGTTGTCAGTACTTTAACAGCTTTGCTGTAATATTTTATTCTTGTGTTTTGTTCTGTAGTGTAGGCAGCAGAGGCTAAAGCCGTTCACATGACAGTTCCTTTTTGGTCCCATGGAAAGTCTCGAATAGTTCATAAACATGTTAGCTGAGTAAAACAAAACAAATAAATTGTCAACCTGCAGGATTTACATTTAAGTTGTAAGGAAAGAAATAAAACCAATAATTGATCATACTTCCTGCTAAAATTCAACAGTCAGTGCAAGAAAAAAATGCTTATCTCATACACTAAAAAACAGCCCAGTACGCATTTCCATCACATACTTAAGGCATATATTTGGGGAATTGTAACAATCTGACATTGTTTTAAGTTATAGAGTGCTTTGTGTTGGTAACAACCTGTTTCATGTATCCAAGGAAACAGGACAATCTTCACAATCTCAAATTTCATTGCATTCAATTCAATTTAATCACAAATGATCCTCCACGGGAGCAGCTAGAGCCAAATACTCTGTGGTTATGTACCTTAAAACATGTACAGTACATAGAGAACCACAAAACAGCGACAAAATGTGCACCAGAAACAAATGTCACCATGAACTGGTATGGTTGAAATCTGCATAATAGGGCACTAAAACCCCTACACTGTCAGCGGTCTTTTCAATAAGACCCAGAAACTACATTCCTGTTTACCATAATGTCTTAATAGCTAATGCTTGCTTTGCCCTATGTTGGCTCCTAAATACAGACATTAATACCATCTTTATACCTAGACCCTCTACTGTGGTAGAGTTTAACAACCACTGGAAACACCTCACACTGACACGGGACATGCTCACACTATTTTGTACACGAGATGCACTTGAAGCATCTGGCACCTTCCTTCAGCAGTTAGCCACAACTCTGCCTCTGCGGTCAGGTTCTGCCTTTCCTTGAAGTCAGATCGTCTCTCTGCTGAGGTTTCACACCACTTCATCTGACTCCAGGTTGTGTTCTTCATACAGGTTGTCCAGGATGGCCAGCTGCTTCTCCATGGCAGGCAGGTAAACTCCCAGGTCCCTGTGCATGCCGCTGATAAAGCCGCTCTTTAGCTCGTCGCCCTCTTTTGACACCAAGGCGGCACTGAAACTTTGATAAGAAGGTGCTGCCCTCAGTGCCAACTGGGAAAAGAGAAGTATGCAATAGTTACACACCAAGAACCAAAACAAACTGCTGAGAGGGAAAGTATCAGTAAGAGAAAGAAACACCTACAGCAAAAACACCTCGCACGACCCATCCGTGGTACTGCCGAAGGGTCTTTCCATAGGCGTTGTCTGAATGAAAGAATAGACGGAACATGAGAAACCTCATTAGTGACCATGCATTCAGTTCAATGTATTTAAAGTTGTAGACTTAGATTTAGTTTTCTGACTGTGCATGTTAGAAATCAGACTCACTTAGTGCTCCCTGGATGTCTTGCTGTCCTGCGTTGACCTCTGACAGGAACTCCTTGAGGAACTTCAGGCCTCGTCGGAGCCACAGCAGAGCCTCGGTGGCAGAGTTGCGCACCTGAGCAACATCTGTCTGGACCTCATGCAACACGATGGACTGTAGTGTGGGGAAGTTGTCAGGGTCTGACATCAGCTTCTGCTGAATTTTCTACAGGATCAAGAGACAAGATGCAATCATTTGTGCTGAAAATACACCTTGAGTCTATTCTGTTAATGATAAAACCACAAGTAATACATCTTAACAGCTGAACAAGTTACTTGATCTTCTGTACATAAACAGAACGAGGATAAAAGAACTGATAAGCCATGTCCAATTTTCATACTAAAGAAGGAGTCAAGCAATAATGCACAGAGCAATTGTCTCCCCATGGACACATTATAGTACATATGTAAAGTAAATAGTAGTAAACAATGAAGTACTAATACTGATTAATGCTGCTGAAGAACAACTATTGTCCTTTCTTTTGTTTTCAACAATCATATCTGTCTTAACAACAAATAATATACACAAACACGTACCTTGATATTTCCAACAAAATCCATTTTAACTGGTGCAAACACTGTGGAGCCCAGCTTGTCTGAGAAGAAAAAATCCATGATCATTTGTTTGTTGCTCATGAAGAAAAGATTCTTAGTTTTGTGTCCTATTTTATTTGTGATGGTGTGGCTGTTGATAGTCAATAATAAACAATGCAGATGCCTTGCTCCTTCTCAGCAATGAGAGGACAGAGAATTCTGCATAAAATCTTTAGAAGAGGAGTGTCGTTTTTTTAAGAAGATAAAGAATTGTGACACTAGAAGTCCTTGAATCCTGAGCAACTGTGGCATGCAGGATATCAAGTATAGAAAACACAGATTTGATGGGAGAAAGCAGCACTTAACCAGCTTAAATGCGACTGCAGATACAATTAATACATTATTAGAGATTCATTAAGCTTTTTAATTCAAAGAGGACAATTTTAAGGCTGGTTGCTCATTAATATGAAATGGGCTAGAATAAAAAAAAAAGCATGCAGACTGAAAGCACTTATTACACCGGATAACTCTTGACGACCAACCATCCTAATCCAATCTCTCCTCTTAAATATTGGGCAAAGTCTGATGCTTTAAAAAATGAGGCAGCCATCATGCATGTCCATCGTCAATTTGTCATCTGTTTATCAGAGTGTAATTTACTCTGTAGATGTCACATATACAAAAACAAAGACACATACAGGCAAAGGAGCATGTAAAAGCCAGTGTCATAAGACTGTTAAGTGACAAAGATAAATGAAATCACTGAAGACATACAGGTGCAGAAGGAAACAAGGTATGAAACAAAAGGACGATGATGAATCCAAGACAGAAAGCCTCCCACTCATTAAGCACAGACAGTGTGAATGAAACAGCATGCACAGAAAACAACAAAAAAAAAACAAAAAAAAAACAAAGAAATGTTCCTTATGAAAATAAAAAGGGTTGAAATGGCCATGTGTAGCATCATGAGAAAGAGGCACAGGGTAGCAGATTAAGATGAGGAGAGACTGAAAATGACCAGCCTACCTAATACAGGCACTATTGCATAGCATGAGTCCAAAAACTCTTGAGTAGGGATACCATTGTCGTCGTCCAGTCTTAAATCACTAAATCTAAAAAAAGTAGAACAGATTCAAACAGGAGAATGTATTAGAGTCAAGTATGCCATTTCAATTTTTATTTGATCCAACCAAACAGAATAGTCAAAGGTACAAAGGTCAAAACAAAGCCAGAGAAATGAATCACACAATGTCATGCAATTCTACACCTGACAATACCTGAGACCATCCTGCTACTTTGTCTATGACTTTACAGTTATCTCTTTAAAGTTTTAACATTTATCTTCTAAAACAGTCCCATTATTTTTAAAGACTACCTCTAAAATGTGCATACTGTCACCATCTTGCAGTTGAATACTGCATGAGTGAGACTGATTAACTGCATGATAATAACGTTTGTCATCACTGAATATTACAGAAATGATTATAAACACTCCAGTCCATTGATCGGGAAAAACTCTACAACGTCTTTAAAAAAGAAAGTAAAACACATTTGAAACACAGAGTGAAACAAACAAACAAAAAAATCTTTACAAACCCAAACATCAGATGATGGCCTCTCTGTGTCATGAGGTCAAGAGAAAACACACTAATAAAACACTGATCGTGACATCTTGCCATGGATTCAGACAACATCTTTCAGACTTTTCATTATTGATTTTTTTTTGTGCAACACAGTAACAACACTTGTATTTCCTTAAACTAATTGTGCTGCAGAAGTGCAAAAATACTACATGTAGCTTAGATTGGTTCATCCTAATACTGTCATTGTGAAACATCACAGTTGATCATACAGTAACATTCATACAGAAATGTCCCCTAAAGGATGTGACCTTCCTGAGTAGCATTTTCATACCTGTGACTCATTGTGCTGAAGAAAGTTTCCACCTGCTCTGTGTCTTCTGGCTCTGGTGAATCTCTGCAGGTCTCGCCTTCATCCTGTGCCTCTTCTTGGTCTGGAACAGCTTCCTGTTCATGCTGAGGCTGGACGACTGCGTTCACTTCCGTGTTGTTGTTGTCATACTCTTCTTGACTTTGGTCCAGTCTGTGCTTCTGCTCTTGTTTGGTCTCCTCTTGATCATCAGCTCCCTTTTCTTCATCCCCCTCCGCTGGCTGTTCATAGTGTTCAGTGTCAGTGTCAGAGGTATTCTGGGTAGTGTGTAAAGATGGATCAACTGGCTCCTCGTGGACTGGGCTGTTGTCATTGGCTGCTTCAATGTCTGTGAGAAATAGCAGACAAACAGGAGACATGAACAATGTATGAGACGTGCAGAAAATGTTTTCAGCCAAGATGTCTATCTCAGCAGGTCTAAAGTCCAGTTTTCATCAGACTTGTTGTAGACTATTGTGAAAGTAGCACTTTGGTGACATGAACTGACATGTGGACTCATTGTCTTTAACCAACGACAGGTAACACCGATGCAATCCTCATGTTCGTCATTCACTATACATATACTATTATATAACAAACTTCAAGAGCAGCAGCACAATTTGTATGGCGTTTAAGTGTTGCTGCACTGCCCTCTACGGGTCGCACTGTTCAAGTATGACATCAAACATCATAGTTGGGTAAAGAAGGGTGCAAATGGTTTAATTTCATACTCTCCTGTTGTACTCTGTGAGATACTGTACTGCACATTGTGAGAACGAAACAGGCAGGAACTGCATGATGGCAGCACCAACAGAATTTCTGGGGGAGCAATGTGTCACTTTGAGAAACTTTGGGTCAACACAGGCCTGTTGACAGAAATACTCACAAACTCCAAAGCAGTGCTGCTTCTGCTGTGCATTTACCAGTGGTCACAAAAACGTGCGTAACTCAGGTGTTGATGATGAACAATTGCACTTGAAACATTTACTCATGAAAGTTATTGCCTGCCCCAGCTACATGTATAGTATATTCTATTGTAACATAATGTAAACTATGTTAAGAAAGAAGGGTATGTTATTGTCTACACTAGTTTTTTAAGTAAAACTTGTTGACCAATTTGACTACAAAAAATTTTGTTCTATAAAAACTATAATACTCTATATTTTAATATTGAAAATCACTGTAGGACACTTTGTTAGTACATCATAAAATTGCAATTTTCCTTAGAATTATGTTATTCATGATTTGATTTAATTTTTAATGTATCTTACAGTGAGACAGTATATGTTTTATACATAACTCCAAACAATAAAGTGGAAACGGCTTCCTTTCCATCACCAGTAGTAGTTTCCTCTTTGCACTGCTAAAGGAAATTCGATAATGTAACTAGGCATTCATCACTGTCAGCTCACTAAAAGGCAGTAATCTACCCATATCCACCGGGGTCCTTTTGTCCTGTGTACTTTCTTTTATGGTATGCAGTAATGCTTGTCGGTTCAGGGCAGCATGTAGAGCAAGTCATTGAGACACTTGACTTACCTGATGGGGGAGACTGAAATTCTGGTCTATCTGGCTCATCTGGTGCCTCTGTTACAGAGTCAAGGCTCTGGTTCTCATGTATAATTTCTTCTCCTGAGGTCTCAGCCAAATCTCTCCAACTGGAAAAAAATTGAGTACAATATATTAATCCTCAAACTTGGCAGGCACTTCTTTAGAGCAAATATAATTAACAATTATGTCAAATGCCACTGAGATGTTACATTAATAACAAATTATGGTATCAACACAAAATATTTGACAGGGTATTGGATTTCTGCCTCCCTTTGAGTGCTACTTTGAACATCAATGTGGCAGTTAATGATAGATGGAGAAGCACTGTAGGCAACATAAATATATAATGACAGAAAAGAGCAACATACTTTTCTCCAAGGTTTTGATTTAAATGATTGACAGGTTTAATCTGTGGAAAAGAGAAAATATGGGATTATAAATATATATACTTATTTTTGAGACCAAGCTGAATTTAGTAGATGTCATTGGGTTATCTGTTTAGACACAGGGGACGTGACATACCTTCTGAGGTTTGATAGCTGCTACTGGAGGAGAGCCAGGAGGACTCTGTGTAACCATATCTGCACTGAAAGTACGGTTAGCTATCTGCATGCACTCCTCCAGGGTCTTCAGGAAAGTCGTGCATGTAGACTTCACCATGTTTCCAGTGTCTATGCCTGTCTGAAAAAAGCACACAAACATACATATCAGTTTTCAGGACATTCAAGGGGAAGTTGGGATACTAAGCAGGTAAGTATGTTCAGTGATAAAGTATGCAAACATCTCTAAGTCTAAAAAAATAATAAATAAAAGAAGATAAGATAACTTTTGTTACTTGTCAAGTATACTAGTGAACATATGTAAACATCAATAACCAGTTGCAAAAGATATACCCTGTACTGCAGTTTCACAAAGACTGCAGCTTCTCTTATTTCACCGGCTCAACTAAACTTTAACCTTACCTCTGCTGTGTCTCCTAGCTCATCATTCTCCTTGATTTTGTTTACTTGTTGTAGAAGAAGGTCACAGTACAATCTGAGTTCTGACATCTTAGTTTTCAGAGCCTCTGTGTTCTCCTGGAGCTCTGTAATTGCACCAACAAAGGAGCAAACATTGGATAATACGTTCCTAATATTTTACAAAGAAATATTGTTATGACATCCAAATACCTTTTTCTCTCTTCGTTCTGTTATCTGTCAGGCAAGCTTTGGCTGTGCCCAGTGCTACCAGCCATTTCTGCCTCTCAGCTGCATTGATGGCTCTGAGGTAAAAGTACTGCTCTCCTGGTATGGTTAGGTCAACTCGTGTAGAGTCAGTGGAATGAACTAATTAAAAAACAGCAGCAAACAAGGAGACAAAGTGCTTTTTGAGACCGACGTCCAAAATACAGCAGAAAGCTAAGTGCTAACACTTGCACATTGAGAAACAGTATACAGGAAAAAAGTGAGTCATACCGACCTTGGATTTCACAAACTGAAATTTTAATGCTGCCCTTACAACCTTTCCAGGCATCTTCTTGAGAGTCATAGTAAGATAAAGTTCCTCCTTCAAGCACAAACCAACGAGGTTGCCAACCTGAGAAAAAAAAACATCACAATATTTAAATTACTTATGTACCTTATGTAACGTGGGTGTTCAGTGAGTATAACTATGAAATTTCGATGATGAAATTAATTTAGTAAAAGTCAGTATAAAACAGCTTTATCTTGCTTCATAAACTTGGGAAGAGTTCAGTTAACCCTTAACCTACGTTAACGTTGTGTTAGCAACAGCTAAGCAGTTGTTAAGTCAGATTATAATGACAGATGGCAGGAACTACGCATGTGAGCAAGCGCTACCTGTTACGACTTCATAAACAAGGTAAACTATTAAGTCATTTAACCTTTAATTTAACAAAGTCTGAGATAACTATGTTAAATTGAAGTGGTGCATCAGCTCCGCTTGTTGAAAGCTAACATTAGCTTGCCCGTTGCCTGTTAACGTTATCTCTAACTCCACACAAGTGCTAAGACGTTGTCATGCTAGCTGACTGCCTCAATACGAGAACTAAAACCGAAAACGCCCAGCTAGTCTGGGATTTACTTACCACTTATGTAATTGGTCCATTTATACAGCATTCCTTCCATTGTTTAATTGTGTGTTTTTGCCGTTCATTACTAGTTTATCATATCAAGATATGATGCACAGCTGATCGCCTCGACTCCATCGGGCCCCGAGTGTGATTGTGGAGTAACGACCGCGGGTTTAGATTTCAGCTACGTAGTTAAAAGTGCGTAAACTTTTTCGTGAATCTTATTCTAAGCGATCATGAGAGAAGCTGACGACGCCCCTCCCATTTACATCAGAGGATTTAAGTGCTATGACTGTTTATTGTGGCGATTGCCACATAGAGTAACCAATGACAGAAGAGAAAATGTATAAAGGGTGGACTTCAGACTGAGATTATCCAATCGTAGAAGGAGGAGGGCGGGCAGTCGAATAGTGGCTGCGTTTACAGCAGAAGTTGGCTGCCACGTAGTTTGCATTCCTGCCATGTATCTATTTTAGGTGCTGTTTTTTATGGAAAAGTTTGAATTAGTTCCTAATGAATTTTGTGAGTAGATGAGCTGTTGTCTGTCAAAATGTTTCTGTTTTCTATTTTTTCGTTATGTACTTCGTTGTTTGTGTTTGTGACTGGAGGCAAACTGCCCGAGCCAGAAGTGAAAATCGAGGTTTTACACAAACCCCTTATGTGTTATCGTAAGTCAAAATATGGAGACATGCTTCTTGTTCATTACGACGGTTTCATGGAGAGTAATGGCACCCTTTTTCATTCAAGGTAATTTCTTCACTGTAAAAATGCTGCATACCATGTGATGTTTCTGTACTTCTGCACGAACATTGGGTCTTTGCTTGAAGCTTTCAAAATTTCTCTGCTTCTCAATCTTTATGCACATAAATACTTTAATAGACTACACTTTGCTACAGTCTACCAGTTATCAGTGTGCCTTTGTCCATTCAGACCTCAACATTGAATTAGATGATTGTTTAACCCTTATTATACATATATCAATTTTGTATGAACTGGGTGTTTATTTCAAAAAGATAACTGTGATGGATCTTTTTGACTCTTGGCAGTCGTAAAGATGGGGATAAAAATCCAGTATGGTTCACTCTTGGGATCCGAGAGGTGATCAAGGGTTGGGATAAGGGTCTGCAGAACATGTGCACAGGAGAACGCAGGAAGTTGACCGTCCCTCCTTCTCTGGCATACGGCAAGGAAGGAAAAGGTAACAGAAGACAAAAAACATGCTTTTTGCAGGTCTGTTGCATTAGATCTGCCTTTCTTCTGTACTCCACCATGAAATATTTGTGCTTCTCTTAAACATCAGTTTCTCTTTTTGTTGACAGGTAAGATCCCTCCAAACAGTGTCCTCATTTTTGACATTGAGCTCATAGACATACGAAATGGTCCCAGGTCTCATGACTCTTTCAGGGAGATGGATCTCAATGATGACTGGAAGCTCTCCAGACAGGAGGTGTGAAATTCTTTTATACTGCTTTTCTTTATGTATTAATAGTGAGTAGGCCTGTGTATTTTTTTCTGTTGTTTAATGTTACTTTTGTTCCACCTGTACCACAGGTAAAAGAGTACCTGAAGAAAGAATTTGAGAAACATGGATACTCACCAAATGACACACATCATGAAGTGATGGTTGATGACATCTTTAAAAATGAGGATGAAGATAAAGATGGTTTTATATCTACGAGGGAATTCGTCTTTCAGCATGATGAGCTCTAAAGAATTGACTTTATCCACTTTTCTAAACCATCAGAGTGTTTGTCTAATGAATTCTTTTAAAATAGTGACAGGAACTGAGGAATTGTGAATTAGTCACAAAGTGGTTTTACATGGACTTTTTTTACACTGCATTTAACAGTATTGTCTTACATTTGGTATCACTTGAATCAGCTCCAGTTTTGTCATTTCATGGAAAATTAGATCCATAATCTATTGCCTTTCATCGTGCACTGATAATGTTGCTTTATATTTAACAGTATTGGAATTTCAAACAATAGATTTTATGATTTTGACATTTTAAAATAAGCTCAACTTAAAATGAATGACTTTGTGTTTTATTTACAACGTGTGTGCTGAGAACTGAACATGAACATGCAGAGAGCCTCAGTGATGTGATGCTGAATGAGAACAGCTTTCTGTGCATATCTTCATCAATCACTAGAGGGCACTCTTGTTCTAGATTTTTTGTATCACACCATAAAATTTAGTTTCAATCTCTAAACTGAACAATGGTGTACAGTGAGCTATACCTCTCTTTGCCTTTTTAAGTTTTACACAGTTTCTGACATTTAAAATTACCCAAATAAGATGTCAAAAGAAGCAAATCATGTAAGACTATGCTTGTGTACTAGTAATGAATGTACCAAGTTCTGTATAATACATCAAAGGAATAACTTTAGGTTTTTCTTCATATGCTTACTGTATGATTGAAGTAAGCTGTGAATAACCGTTATACTTTGTCATAGTGTCATTGTGTCAGAAATACTGCTCAAACAGTATCCAAATGAAAATTGTCTTTTGAACCCTTAATAGAAAAAAAGGAAAAAACCTCCACCTCCCATCATCAGGCGACCCTTTTTCTAATTATAGCTCAGTCAAAAATAACACTCACTGTGTGTTAAACATCATGTGAATCTACACAGGCAACTTCCTGTTTCTTTCTCTATTATAAATAAGAGGTGATTTTAAGTGGGACGACTGATGATTAAATTGGTTTTCGGGAGTTTTAAAATTAAATGTTTATGAAAAAGACACAAAACAACCAGAGAGTATCTAAAAATACAGATATTTGTCAGTTATATATGTTGCATACACTATAAAATATATAAGTGGTAGAGCAGATGTAACCTGTGATCCACCAGCAGACAGCAGTTTTCAGCTATGCAGCATCAACAGGAAGAACAAAGATGAAAGAAGCCATTGAGATGTGTCATAGCTGTCAGCGTTCTCATGCTATTCTTTTCTTTAAATTGTACAAATGAAAGCTCTGAGAGGTTATGGTTGGGTGAATCTTGACAGCGAGTGAAAACTTCCCCCCCAAAAAATAAAAAATTGATGATGCAGTTGAGATAGAAGAAGATGAAATCTCTTTGCTCCTAACAGTCAAGGCTTCATATAAACTCATGTCAGCATCACATGTGTTAAAGTGTTAAAGTATTGATATTTTAAAGCCACAGTTGGACATTTTTTTTTCAGTCTTTCTGTTTTAGAATTGTGTGAAAATCACACAACAATAAGTGAATAATAATGCAGTGCAGACGCATTAAGCAGTTGTGCGTCTTAATCAGTAACTAATCCCGTTAAATTTTAAAGTACGAAAACAGGTGTGAGTAAAATTGTGACATTTGTGCTTTGTAATTTTTTGCAAAAATGACACTGTGATGAAGGCCGACCTGCACCAGTGATACTCTCATGACACATTTAAAAGTAGAAGAGCTGGAGTGTGAACAGTGTTGTGCAACTGACTTTTCTAACAAAGGGCACCACTGTTTTTTCTCACCGCTTAAGTTCACATGGTATCTGAAACAATTCCCCTTTACTGACCCTGGCTATAGGTAAAACAGGCTCAGTTGGGGGGCTGTATAACATAAGCTAAAGGCCTTCTGGTTAAAATACTTGGCAAGGATATAGCAATATCTGTCACAAGATAACTAAAAGGTTGTAAAGCACATACCTATGATTCACTTTGCTTCAGGCTACTAGCCAACCATCGGTGGCACAGGGTTGGGTCTCTTTCTACAGCAAACCGCTTCTACAGCTGTTACACTGTGGTAACATCATGATAAATGGAGACCAACATCGTGAGAAACGGGTCACACTAATTAAAACTGTTTCTAGTGTTTAATAAATCATTTGATAAATTACATTTTTAATTGCAACTGTCACAAAAATACATTTTGATAAAATGGATTTGTAGAAAGGATTTACCTAATCAAATCAAAACAACTGTGAGAGCAACATGCCGGGCACAGCTGCCACTACTTGCCATTACTATAACTGCACCAAGTCATGTTACTGTCATACAAAAAGAAAAAAAAAATGGGCCCAGATTATAATTTTTACATGAAAATATCCCAAATTACAGCATGTAAACAGAAAAAATGTAAGACAGGCCACCAACATGTGTGCAGAGGAGCTTTGATCATGTGGTGCAGTCTGCAAAATGGCATGTGAATTAAAATGTCCAATATTTAATCCACTTATGTGTTCCCTACCATAACACAGTACATTGCAAATGAAAATTGTAAATCCACAAACAGTCTCTCTTCTGGTTCCTCTTTTCTGTTGTGAACAGTTTTTTGTATTTAGACATCGAATCGACCAACATCATTCTCAACGGTACATCATACAGCAAATTAATGTGACAAAAGAACATGATGCAGAGTAAAAGATAAAATAAACATCTTTACAAAATAAATCTTTACACTTGCTGCAAAAAAGTGCTTCACGAGCATCCAATTGTCTCATATCTCATATTTTAACACACACAGTTAAAATATTGATCATCACATGATCTGATTTTATCTACAATGAAATTTTAACCAGTGTTCCCACACACACACACACAAAAAAAATCACAATATGCACACATGTCCCGTGGTAAAGAGACTGTGGCTGCTGCCGTGAGGCTCGGTTCACACAGCACCAGGCTTCCACTGGTTTCACACAGCGCTGTCATCATGACTGAGTCGTCTACACCAGGTAGTGACAGTCTCTGACTTAAAGAGAGGAGGGAACAGCACTGTAGGTAGTTAAAAATACCAGATCCTTTCCCAATATAAAAATTATGGTCTCGGCTGACTATGAAAACCCAAAAAATTACAGTAACAAGACAATGTCAACACTAAACCTCAACTAAAACAGTCATGCGAGAAAGAAGCATTTCAAGTTCAATTTGATTACAAACTATTCTGAAACTTCATTAGAATCAAGGTGGCTTGAATTTCCTCTTTGAAAGAATAAATAATTGTCCTTCGTCTTTGCTGTAGGGCCCTCGTGCCTCAGTCTTTAGAATAAGTCCTCTTCGTGCTCTATCATCAACTGCACCACCAGTTTCTGCTGCCTCATGTCATTCAGGGTTGTCAAGGCGTTCAGCTCCGGTGGCTGCATGAGTGTCGGACCAAAGACAATCCCCAAGTTCTCAGCATTCATTAAGTTGTCTTTTGAGAACTGCGTCACCCTGTGACACACAGGAATATAACTGGTCTTTAATAAGGCAAGAGACACAACTGCTAAACATAGAAATGTGGCTTTGTTTGTTGGATCATGGATGAATTCACCTCAGATATGTTACATTTAATGATAAGGCTGGCATTACTCTACAATTCTCTTATTTTTAAAAATGGAATTTAAAACACTTAAACAAATGGTGAGCTAGTCTGACTGAGATTTGACCTCTGTAAACTCTCAGGCACGCAGCCTGCTGGACACATTAAAAAACAGAGTAACAGAATCATTATTTCAACAGTATCGTTAATTTCTTAAAACAGGTCAGTTCTGTTGTTTTTTAGCAAATGTTACTCAAAAGAAGAAAACTGTGAATTTTCTGGGGACTATCTTCAACTGCAGATTAATAAACAAGCAGCATTCTAGCTTGTAATTACGGCTGCAGTATGTGGGACCAACTACAAAAAAAAAAAAAAAGCTTTTCTAAAGTGCACATGTTTACTGCAGAGAGGATATGTCAGGATTATACAATGCATGCAAAACTCTGGTCTGATGCTTGTCAGTTGGATCATTTCATTGTTGATTTTGGTTATTTTAATGAATTAGCAATAATTCCAAAATATCAGCCTTATCCTTTATATAAAAGAACTAAAACAACTTTTTGATGATCTGATGACAGTGTGGATGAGCTGACCTCTTGAGGTGAGCCATCAGGTAACGCAGGGTCTCATAGTGTGCCGGGGGGAGCTGCAGCAAACTCTCATGGATGGCCTCCAGTCTGGATTCAGGATTTGGAATTTCTGCATTACATTAGCAGCATGATTAGTATCAGAGGACTGCAGGGTCAACAGTAACACACTAATGGTGTGGAATAACCCAAAGTGGGGGAGCTCTTACTTGCAGCTTGAATAAATTTGGAGTACAAGTCAAACGTAATAACTGGAATGGGAAGGTCTCGTAAGTAGAGCTTCAAAGCACCAGCAATGATGTTGATGTCTGCATAGGCACTGGCACTGATGTCAGCCTTTTCCCCATCTGTGGATTAAAAAAAAACAAGCCTGAATGTTTGTGATTGCCATTTAAATTTTTTATTTAGATACAACTGTAAATAAAAGCTGATTGCTCTTGATGGGTCAAATGCTGAAAAAACTTCTAATTTAAAATTTTAAAACTTGTGATCGATAACCTCAGCAATCTAAAGTCAACAAACCTCGGTCAAATGCAAGCTTCACATCCTCTATGTGCTCTGAGAAGCCAGGCACTCGGTAGAGACCCTCAGACTTCATACCTGCGGGGAAAATTGGGAAACTTGTGTCAGCTTTATCATTATTCTCGTTCTATGGAGGAACTTTGGGCCTCTGCTCTAGCAATAGGATCAGCGACATTTCTGATCCTACCTCTCAGCTCTATCTCTTGAATGCACATGTCCACCACCATGGGTCGTGTGGCGTTGTGGGCTTTGACAAGTGTGGTCAGGTCACAGCTAAACACTTTCTTGATCCTGCGCAGGTCCGGCTGGCAGTCGCTGGGAACCAGTTTGGAGCACTGTTTGTGTACATTCAGCCCACAGTCTAGAGAGAAGAAGTGGGAAAGAGAGAGAGAGAGAGAGAGAGAGAGAGAGAGAGAGAGAGAGAGAGAGAGAGATTAGTCTCAGACTGATGATAAGAAAACCATCACAGCAGGCTTAAGACAGCAGTTTGAAAAGGTTTCCCAGAGTCAGTGATAAACTGCACTGTCAGACAGCACAGCCGCTGCTAAGCTGCCTCAGTGCACTGCGCCAAAGGTAGATAACAGCCAAAAAAGCAGCATAGGCGGGGGTCCTTGTTGTAGTTTTAGTCACAGGGAGCATGCTGGACAGCTGGCAAGAGCAGTGTGCATGTGTATGTGTATGTGTGTGTGTATGTGTGTGTGTGTGTTTAGGGAGTATGCCTGCTTGTTTGGCAGCACAACTTGAATAGACGGTTTTTGAAGGAGCTGTACTTGTAGATGGGGGCGTCTGACTGAAATCATTCATCAAAAAGACGTTAATACCACCGGAGCGACGTTAACGCTGCTCTGCTGATTGGGGTCCTCGCTCTCAGTCAGCCTTTGCACAGAGAGTGCAGCAGGAGATAAGAAAAAAAAAACAGAGGCTAGACATGGAGAGAGAGAGGACAAAGAAGTCTGTCCTGCTGCTCCATAGCACATGAGGTGTCTGATGATAGCAGTGTTTGCCTCTGGCTTATCAGCATGGCAAATGTCTCAACAACAAACACTCTGTTTGGGGGGAAAGCAAGCAAGTCCACTGATGTGCACATCAGTTCCAGGACTGTCTGTGAACTGAATGAATCTTGTGACCAAAGAGGTCATGAATACCCCACTAAACTCTAATACGCAACCAGTGTCTTAGTTCTGATGCTGCGTTTGATCAACAATTACAGCACATCTGACTTGTGTTTGACCTGCGTTTTATCATCATCACATATATATCTTCTGGTTATTTCTAATGACGGAGAAACACAACTTGCTTTTGGATGCTGATGCTGTGAGAATACTGCATCACATGGCTTTTTTTTTTTTTCAAAGGAACCTTTTATGTGTGAATCAGAAAACAGCCTGTAAAGACATTTAGTTGCTGTTCTTTTTTGGCATAACTGTGATTAAAGATCCTTGAGGAGCATTATAGCTGTGATAAACAAAAGTATTAAACTGGGTTTTTCTGAAGGTTGTGTTTGATGAGTCACTGACAGGAGGACCTCAACTCACAGACGTAGTGGGAAAATGGAAAATAACCACAAAATGTGACATAACTGAACCATCAGCTCAAAGGGGGAATAAAGAGTCGACCATGCAACTGAAAACACGTGTGACAGGACATTGTTATCCACAGATTATACACTGCTTGTGTAATCCATGACATGCAAAATTAATGTTGGAGAGTATGGTTACCTGAGCAGCGGACACCCTGGGCGATGAGACCCCACATGAAGTTGGCACAGTACTCGCACCAGTGCGGCCCTCGAAAAGTGTGTACCTGGAGTTAGAGATGACACTGTTATACAAACAGAAACAGAGACAGAAACACACGCCAAATACTGCAAGTCATTGGTACGTTCAGTCCAAACTGGAGGACCTCCTCTTTGATTTACTGGATGGAGATTACTTTGTGATCCCAAGCTACAGTGGATGGGACCCCTCGCCAAATGAGAGCATTTGTATATACAAGGCAGATTAAAGGATTTACTATAATGTGTCTGGCATCTGCTGCTGGGCAATCGGATACATGCAAGCCAAAATAACAGATGTACACTGACTGTGCACCCGAAAAACACAGATAAGATGGCAAATGGAGCCACACCTGCATGCACGTGCACAAACACACACACACACACACACACACACACACCTTCAATGGCACTCTGAATAGATGGTAGTAGACTGATGAGTGAAGAGGGCATATGGCAGGTGGCGAACGGATGGTTTTTGTTCATTTTCAAAGGGGAGTGTACAAAATGCTTGGGGTCATTATAACTTGCCTGTTAACTGAAACCCAAGATACAATTGCAAGAATGTAAAGAGCCCAGAGGCAGAGTATCCCTGAAATTCTCCTTTGTATATTTAAAGAACCATATCTCTGTTCTACTTTACACAATTTTCTGTGCACTGACACACTCTGACTGAGAACAGACAACTCTGCAGTACTTTCCAGTTCAATAACTGCTTTTACAAAATCAGCAGCCTGAAACAAAAATGGATCTAAGAGCTTTAAAATCAATGCGAATCAATCTGCACTGCTGTTAATGGGTTGTGGGTGTAGTGTATCCATTAGTCCCCCTCAGTGCACATGGGTGTGAGCTGCATTTGTTTTTAGCAAAACGACACACAGTGATGTTTTTGATGAGACAAGCCAACATTTGAGGCAGGCAAAAAGATATCTGCAAATGCATCATCTTAGGAATTACCTAACCAGTACAAGAAACTTCTGATAAAGAACAGCTGAAATGTAAATAATCTTTAAGGGGAAATGAGAGTGAACTTTAGCCATCAAGCATTTCTTTTATTTAGTAAAATCTCACCTTGAAGTTGTGTATCTTCTCGTAGGAGCACTGCTTCTCCGGTGTGTCTTTCAAGGCACTCCTTCGCACCAGAGGTGAGGAGATCTGTGGACAGGAGGCCAAGAGTTTAATAGGTTTCCACAGAAGTGTTCCTTTGCTTCCCAGTTTGACTCCCAGAGCCAAAGCCAGCAGCTCCTGACGCTTCCTCTCTTGTCTTTTAGTCTTGTGGGTAATCAACTCCCCTCCCAAACCTCCTCTGTTTTCTCCAGCCTCCATGCCAGCCTGGTCGGGTTCCCACAGATTCTCCATCTCCTCTGAGGAAAGATGCGGAGGGGAGACGTGGGTGTTGTGCAGCAGACGCTGCCGGCAACAGCCCAGCACAGAGGCAGCAGCTACACTCCACTCCCCTCTGACCCAGGAGGGCGACTGATGACAGCCAGCGCCGGGTTGACTCTGCATCTGCTCTGAATCCGGCAGCAGCAGCGAGCAAGAGGAGCAGAGGGAACAGGATTGGTAGTGGGCGGCCTGAGGGCAGAAGTGTGCCTCACACAATGGCCCTCTTTCACACGCCCAGAAAGGAAAGAGAGAGAGAGAAAGAGAGAGAGAACAGGGTCCCAGATAGGGAGGGGCCAGGAGGTTGAGAGTAAGGGCGGTCGGCTGCTGTCAGGACCGCTTCACACAGCTCAACAGCTCTGTAAAGCTGGATCAATAGTGTAGACGCCCTCTTTATAGCACAGAGTGCACTCCCATTATCACGCTGCCTTCCGGACACACTCCACTTCACTTAACCGGAGATAATGCCAGAGCTCTCAGTCAGCACTGGGTCTTTCTAAACGGGTCACTCCACTGCTCAAAGACTGACTCAAGATTCTCCGGCCTCGCAGAGCTGTGGCTGCGTCCTCGTAATTCAAATAGATCTTGACCTCCAGCTATGTCAGTCTGCTGGTGGAATTCCCCACACTGCCGTCCAGGCTGGATCTTGCAGACACTCTGACTGCAGACTTCTCCTGCCAATCACAATCATTTGTCTTAGAGGACCAGCAAAGCCAGAGACCATCTACTGGGATTGGGAGGGATTACTGCAATAATCCTTACACAAGGAATAATCCCACAGTGCCCAAATCCAAGCAAAATCCCACAGGAGGCTCATTTGCAGGTCTGCAGCCTTGTAGCGTGTAACCAGTGGGGGGCTGTTGCTATGTTCATGCTGAATTTGTCCCTATTAGCTCGGCTTGTAAACAACTAGTAAACAACACCACAAGGCTGTCTGCTTTTCTAATTAATCAAGATGCTCTGAGCCGAGGAGCACATCGCTGACAGCAGTGCAGACCACACACACCAAATAACAAATATCCGCAAGCTCTTAAGCTATGGGCCTTAATATGGGAAGTCATCACAGAAAAAAAAAAAAGTTAAAGTGATTTATAAGGTCAGTAAGATCAGAAATTTAAAAGGTCAGAAAGCCAGAAGTGTTAGATAAGTGATGATAAAGGGCTGCAGCAAAACAGGGTGGTGAGGTGGAAACCGAGAGACCCAAAGGGCAATAGCAGAGCTGAGATAAAATGAAAGGATTTGCAGCTTACAGGCACAGACACAAAGTCAAAAAAAAATGTTGTAGGCCTTTAGTGTAACAGCTTCTTTTTCTTTGTTTCTGATGTCTGTGGGCAACAGTTTACTGGCTGGTAGCTGCGAGTGACAGGACAGGTGAAGATATTTGTCACTGTGGTTGACATTCTTCGAAACATACCACACCACACAATACAGCTCTACAGCTTAGTCTGAGGGGACAGATGAGGAATGGACCACTTGGAGATATTTTGGCCTTGTGAGGTTGTGGGAGGGAGGGAGGGAGGACGAGGGCTGCA
>JAPZDY010000025.1:11361631-11384231 GCA_029783645.1 Ctenochaetus hawaiiensis
TATATACACACACATCCTGTATATATACATCCTGTGCATCTCCTGGGGGCTAAGCCCCCCCGTCCATAAAACCTAGTGACGCCCCTGCATATAGTAAAGTTGCATTTGCTTTGAACTGACATAAAAGCACACATGATCGACTATAAAATATGATAAATTATTATGGCCATGTTGTAAAGAGAAAGATCTTTGAAGTGGAAAGCTCCACCATGACTGACTGTAGCTTTATGACACCACTGTCATGCTAATGCATCAGTATTTATTTCAAAAAAACATGTAATAAACTAACATTCACTGAGTAGTTTTGTGCATATAATTCTTAACTAACATTTTACACTTGATATGGTTTTTAATGCGACACTTTTATTTATGATTCTGTTTTTCATAAAATTTGATCTTGAAAAATTTTACAAAAAAATTTACATATGACTGATCAACAAGCAAAAACTGATCTTTTTCAAGGTCAAAGAACAGTTCTGTAAAAGCTGTGGTGCTTAAGACAAAACTAGATGGAAACTAGACAAAGACATTTTCCTATTTATCCCGTGAATAAGCTTTTTTCTTCTGCAGTATTGGCAACTTCAGGTAAGTTTGAATGGCTGTGTTAGTTTGAATGTTTGGGGCTGTTGGCTGAATCTGATAAGTCAGATAGGTTCTCAGCAGCATTTTCTGTTGCCTCATGCTCTATGTCAGAGATTATATATTTGGGTTTCTTGGGTTGTAGGAATCACGTATGAGGGTGCAATAATGGGACTGTTTGATATGTTGATTTTAGTTGTGAATCTGGAAGATTCAGAGACAAGTGAGCTGCTATACCAGTGGGACAGAATAATCTCATCTTTGTCTCACAGAATGTCTGCATCCATAATATTTTCAGGAGGTCTGGGTGTAGACAAGGTCCATGCCTGAGGGTTTATGTCACAGCTGGGATTTTCTCTGGTATACATAAGTTCTCTCAAGGAAGTTGAAGGTCCCTGTGTAGTGTCTGTTTTGTGTCGGAGAGGTCTGTTTTTATGCTCAGGTCTGACCCTGTAGACAGGAAGAGTACAGGCTATCTTTACAATGATGTACATCTCAGATTCCAATTTGTCTACTATTTTGTTTGCCTTTCTGAGCCTAAAAATGTTGTCCTGAAGACATTTTTTGACTGTCTTGGCCTCGTGATTGGTTGCAGGTATGGCCACGGCCACCTTGTGTATGGTCTGTGGTCGAAAATTTTTCTTAATCCTGCTTCTGTCCGATTCTAATGATACGAAGTCCTTGTAAACAAGTTTCAGAGGTCTTGTTTTAACTTTCTGCTGTTTAATCACAAGAGGTGCAGCTTTCTCGGGTAAGACTACTTTTTTACAAACCTTTCACAAGTTTTTATCTTATTGTAGACATTAGCAGTTATTCTTGGCCCATAGACTGTGGTTTGTAGTTAAGTGTTCTTTCAATTTCCATGTGACCCATGTGTTCATGTAAACTGGTCAGGACTTCGTCTTGGAATTTCTGTGGCAGGACGAGCTGGAAGGAACATTGAGGACAAATTATACCTGAAGGAAATATACCTTATGCATGTGTCTCAAACACCCGTCCTCATGGACCGTAATGTCATACTACTGCTGCTAAAATAAAGACAACTGCTAAAAACAAATCAGGTCAATTCAAAAACCAAACAGGTCTGCAATAAGGGTGGAGGATTTAAGAGAAGTTTGAGAGGGTTGAGAGGGTTAGGGAGAGTCTGTTGCTTAGCCGAGAAATTCCTGACATGCCAGCCAGCGGAGAGTGGAAGAAGAAGGTCTGAGTGGGTGTTTGCATAGCTAAACAGCTAAACAGCCAAACAGCTAAACGCTGGAGTGTACTGGAGGAGAAAGAGGAAGTGACATTGCTTCACGTTGCCACACATTGCTTTTATTTGTCCTGGATTTATTTACTTTATTTGTCCACGATTGGCTGAAATGCTTATTAGTCTGTATATCTGTATATTCGCATTAGTTATTTGTTTTAATCTAGCTTACATCAGTCTATAGTACATTTATGCTGCAATTTAATGAAAATAATAGCAATAGTTTTTAAACATTTTTATGCTCTCTGTTGGTAAACATTGTCTGCTCTGTATAATTGATTTTTACTATGATTGAGGCTCAGGCAGCCCCTATACACCGACACTTCCAGGTATGAAATACAGGCTCTGTGTTCTTGTGTTAATACATTTTGGAATTATAGAAAAGCAAAGTGTGGTTGATTTTTTTGTCTCTGCTAACATATGTCTTTTCTATTTTACTTTTAAGGCATTAGTTCCTTCATTTGCTTCCTTTTTGTTTGTGTGACTCTGTGTCAGAGAGCCAATAAAGAAAATTTATGAGCCTCACTGTGTGAACTTGAGGACTAGCAGAGAAGGCGGACCAAATGTGTTCTGCTTCATGGCACAAAAGTCATATAGGTACCTTGAATCTTTTGCATTATAGGTTCATGTTCACCAGATATAAATACTCACTATTGTAATAGGTGTACCCTTAGCAAGACCACATCATACAGGTTGTACTTTATGAGGACTAAGAGTGAGATAACTGATGTAATGCTGATCCTGTCTTAACCTTAAACAGATTATGAATATAACTGTCGGAAAACCTGTTGACTTGACTTGACCGGTTGACTTATTTGCCTGGAACCACTATTTCCAAAGTCCCATTAACACCACATTTACTATATGAAACTGGCTAGACAGCATCCAGAATGGACAAAATCCTCCAAAAGATATAATATTGAAACTTTAATAATAATCTTCTTGTCTTTTGCCTTTGCTGGTTGTCCTCTTCGTCCCTGCAGGTCCTGGTGGGCGGGGACTAATTAGGTACACCTGCAGACATCTTGCTCGCATCTTTGTCATGCCTCACGAGCCAGGCATGACAACTCTGTACATTCTCTTGGGACACTGTACATACACTCTGTACATTCTCATCGACCCAGTTTGGAATGAGTGATGTGGTCAAGCTCGTTTTTAAAACCGATGATTTAGTAAACATTTTAAACTAGATCCAGTCGTTGTCTTGTGTGTCTCTTTGGAATTGAGAATGGAGATCAATTTAATTGAGCATTCAGATCTTTCAGATATTTGACTGATGCAAAATCATTAATTTGATTATTACTTGAGTAATTGGTAAATAATAATTCATATATTAGTCGTCTGGTCAATTCATTTGATTTACTATTTTTCTCTTCAGAGGTGGTGCCCCAAGTGAGTGTCAGTTCATCAAGTCCACAGTCTACTGCAGCGCACACTGAAACATCAATGTTCAGGCCAAGGGTTAGTGTGTCTTGTGTCTGCAACATGCTCAAACAAAGAAAAAAATACTGAGGGTCCCTTTGATCAAATTTGGCAGCAAGCACAGGTCCCCCAACATGTTGAAACACTCTTGTGCCGGCACAACACCAGCAGATGGGCCCTCCAGCTCCGGAGAGCTGTCACCACTCAATTTGTTCTTCAAGTTACAAGTTCTTCAATTATCAAAAAAAACTCAGAGCCTTAACAAAATCTGACACGTCCACCATAGTGTACAACACACAAACCAGAGATTAAATAGCCTACGAATAAACTCTTCCCAAAACAAGGCCAACAGCAAGCGTCAACACAGTGCCCAAAAAAAGGGTGACTACCCCACAAAGAAGGTACAAATCCCCTCTGACTGACCTGCCAAACCAAATCTGACTTCTGTAGTTTGTGGAAATTTTTCTGATATGTCATGTTTTTCTATTGGGGTGAAGAAATTACAGTTGAAGACTATAGTACGAACATGTCAACAATTATTCAGAAGTATGTGTGAGAGCACCTGCTGGAATAATAGAACAGATAGATAATTTGCCTTTTCTAGACAGTCAGCTGTATTGCTCAAAATTGGGACAATTCAAAAGCAGGATTATTGGTGCCTGTTAACTGCAGTCATCAGTTTTAAAAGGCTCACGACAGTCATTCATACTTTCTTGGGGGTGTGTTCCTAACCTGTACCTCTTGACTGCAGTGCCTTGATTTGAGTCACTCAGCACACCTGGGCCCAGTGAGCTGAAGTTACACAAGTTCCTGCAGTTTGCTCTTACTCTCTCTCGCTCTCTCTTCTTCTTCTCAATCTTCTCAATCTTCTATACCTCAAATTATTGTCATGAATGAATGACTGTGTCAAGAGAGCTGAATTCATGCAGCCGGATTGAAGCTAAGGTCATCAACAACATATGAATATAGAGTGAAAGAACAGCTGTATAAAATTCATTTCTACCTAATTTTTTCATCAGACAAATAGGGTCAAACAAGATTGCTGTTGCAGGCTTGTAACTCATTTGAGGAGACAGGCAGCAGTGACTCACTATGACAGTCAATCTTAGGGGGCGGCTGTTGCTCATTGGTTAGCTCATTAGTCTGTGAGTGGGTAAATGCTCACTTAAAATGCTTTGTTTGGTCAAAAGGCTAGAGAAGCACTATATAGATGTATCCTGTTTACCATCTTTGTGCTCATTAGATACACTCAGATTGCATTTTCATAGCTGAATGTGAGCTTTGTCCATTCGAACCATGTTGAAAGGCTGCACTGCTCTCTTGTGGTGAGTTTCATGTATAGCGGTTACATAAAGAATGAAATCCTCTTTTTATTTGTATTTTTGGTTGTGGCTGTTATTGTTGTTGTTGTTGTTATTGTTGTTGCTGTTTTTGACTGCTGAAGCCAGGTCTCACTCCCTCTTGGTATCTCAGTAATCACTAAAGCTTTTTATTTACTTCAGTGAAATCTCAATAAAAACAATCAATTTCTTTTCAAACAGAATTTTAATGGAAAACATGAGAAGCTTTAAAAAATATCAGTGACTGCAGAATGATAAACATCCAACAGTATACCTTCCCAAAATTATATAGATTTGCAATCCTTTGTTCATCGGTTACATAAATATGCTATTAAACACTGTAAACATTTTCAACTTGTCGTGGACAAGTCTGCAGTTCATGTCCTACCTTAAGGCCTTGTGTTGATTTCTGCTTTGAGTAATTCAGAGCTCAGATGCAGCATGGACATGGCTGCATATAGGACTCACTCCTCTCATCTTTACTTTGAATGTATCAGTGATCCAGCTGAGGCCTTTCATGCCTGACTGACTCATCTCAATATTTTTTCCAGTGGCCTGTAGTTTCTTCACTGATTTAGACCTGAAGAGGCAAACAGCTCAGAATAATACAACTTAAAGACTAGTTATGTGACATGGGTAACTTGAAACTCACAATCTTCTATTCTTCCACTTGAGTGGAGCCCACTAAAGAAGGGTTAGCTTTCACTCCTCTTGTAATTTTAATTCATTACCCAGTATCTATAAAACAACACCTTTCATTAGCAAAGCTTTGTGTTTCCAAACCTGTGGTCAAAGTTTTTGGCATTGTCTGATGGTGCTTTATTTAGTTGCAGGAATTTGCATTGAACTATAAATGTCAGCGCAATGCATATTTATTGAAGAAGAGACCCTCCGATGGGTTAGAGGCAGAATAATCGTAAAGTATCAGCCGTGATAGGCAGTCTAAGTCTGGTGTTGATCAAAGCTAGAAACCGGAAATTAACTTTTTCCGGACTTGATATGACAAACTTCACAAAAACAAAAACGGATAAAAACAAGATGGATTTACTTTGTATCAGACACAATAGTCTTTATTTCTGTTACTGACAAAACCTACATTCTCTATCTTTAGACACTGCTGCTGTTGGTTTTATTTTGAAAAATCCCACCGGACGTATTTTCCAGTCCTTTAGGATCAATTCAGCAGGATGTACAACGTGTCGTGCATGCAGTCATTTGTCTCATGATACTGACCTTGTGTCTTGTTCCCGGCCTGAGGTGGGTCTGCTGGCATGCTATTCTATTTTTTTGTCATCATTAGCAGTAACAAGTGATTACTCGAGTAGCTAAGTGAATTAGCGTCACTGCAGCTTACCCCTGTCACATGTAACTGTTAGTGTGTTTGATTTAAAAGCGTCATTCATCTACGAGTGACGTGCATTAACTCCTAATACAGGAAACTTGCTAATTATCCAGATGTAGTGGCTGTTCTCGGCGCTGCATGTACTATTTGTAAAACTAATAGCTCATACAGTGTGTACTGCTTACTGCTTTTATGGAAATGCAGTACGAAACTAGTGTCCTTCGAGATAATTAGTCTGGAAAGCGGACCAGAGCAAAAAGCAGAACAAAACAAAACAAAATACGCACCAAAGCTCAAGGATAGCCCATTTGTACGCGGAACTGTCGATCTTTGATTTCTTTTTAGCGTCACTTTCACTGAAAATGCTTGTGAAAATCAACGTCGTAGCAGTTTGATTTTATGTAAATCAGACACGTTCCTCTTAAACCACAGGAGGGAAATACAAAACAAGTGGTCAGCTTTGATTTGTCAGACTGTCGGGACTTCACATCTATGGGATATTTATTAGATGTTTTTTGTTGCTAATACCTTCAATAATCAGATCAGCTCAATGTTAATGTACGACAGCTAAGATGTAATCAGTTTGTAATTGGCAAAAAATATGGATGTAGTCTTTGACAACATTAGCCACACTATATGTAATCTGTTAACAGAACAAACCTGTTTTTCCAGTACCAGTACTTGTTTCAGTGCAAGTACAGCTTTGTCATAGACAACTGTTTTGATACCAATGTTTCCTTTTTCAGTTCTGGTCTTTTTTACATAGATAGATAAAACATACATAGATTTGCATCTTTTGGTGTGGGTTAAGTTTTGCTAGAGGACACTCTAATTAATATTGAAATAATTGTTATTGCATGTGAAAAGCATTCCCAGTGATGTGGTGGAAATTATTAAAAGAACATCAAACTTTGTAGGATGCACCCGTTACAACACATACTGCATGTGGACACAGCAAAACCACATCATTGGTTGGCTGCATTCATTAGCACATACAAAACTGAATACACAAGTATGCTGAAAATTTGTCATCACTTCTGCATGAAATGACCTTAAAAACTTAAAAACCTTAAAAATACCATTAGAAACACACAATAACAACAGAAACTACATGTGTAAAAAAAACAAACAAACTGGAAACAGGCAAAAATATGAATACACTTTGATTACCTATGAAGACATGGAGCTTGCTATAATTACAGAATGATTATTTATTTATTTTTTTCTACTAGTGTACTAAAGGTTACTGTGACGCTTTTGTTTTTTTATGTGGCTGCATGGACAATCTTTTCATTCATATAACATGTTCTCTTCAATTTAGCAATAATGTCAGTGAAGCATGCCAAGCCCAACTTCAGCGAGTCTCAGGTGGATGAGCTGGTAAAGAGACTCTTCGGGCTGACACCATCAAAAATTTCTACCTTTCCGAGCTATGATGACCAGAACTTCTATGTGGAAGCCAAGGAGGGAGGCAAGTACGTCCTGAAGATAATGAACACAGAGGACAGTAAGAACCCCGTCCTGATTGAGATGCAGTCATATGTCATGTCCTACCTGCACCAGAATGGACTTCCTGCCCAAACAACTGTGCCCACCACCTCAGGACAAGTCATGAGCCTGGAAGAAATAGGTATGAAAGCAGTCGCACAGTCAAGACTGTAGCACTAACGTCATCCAACACTCTGAAACAAAAGTCTCCATATACTGTGAGAGAATTCTGCTCTATGTTTCTCACAGCAGCCTTGCAGTCAGTTTTTTGTAATCAGTTGTATATATTCAGATCAATTTGTGTCTTGATGCATATATGCACAGTGCACAGTTGAAACAGCTGGATGCTTGGATGGAGGACAGTTTTTTTAAACAACACATATAGATTCAAGCTTCAAGATTCAAGATCACTTTATTGTCATTACAACAAGTGTAATGAGATTTGCCAGTTACATCCCATTCAAACATAAAGACAATGACACTTAACATGGGGAGGACAAGAACGGGAGAACTGCAGATGAGAGAGTGGAGAACAGGAGGGAGGAAGAGGGAAAAAAAAAGCAAACCCCAGACTAGGCTCCTGGAGGGGGGGCACAGTGTGGAATTAGGAAAAAAACACCTCAGCACATAAGCAACATTATAAGACATTACAACAAAACTCGAAGACCTGCACATGTGGGAGAGGGGAGGGATGTTGGGGAGGGGAGGAGTCACAGAGCGGACACTGGGGGGGGGGGCGCAGCCCAAGGTGCATCCCACAGCCCACCCATGCTACGCTGCGACCAGGAGGGAGGGGGGTTTGGAGCCAAAGAGGGCGTTGAGTTGAGGGTGGTGTGCATGTTATGTGTGTCTTGTGTGTGCGTATGTGTAAAGTCCGTGTCCTTCATCTCCGCTCAGTCCCACCCATAGTCTCTACCGTCTGATGACTGATGACGAAGACACGACCGTTTGTATAGTTTGTGTCTGATCATTGTTTAACCTCTGTGATCTGCTCATTTATTTTTTTTATTTTGTCTTTGCAGTTGGTTTGAGGAATTACGCTTGGACATCGAATTATTCGGTTTTGTACATCGACAATCCAGTATGTAAATGTATAAATCATATATCTTCAGATAAGAAATATCATGAATAACATCTGTTTCATCAGCTCATCATCAGAGGTTTATGTGTGAGATTACTAGCTGACGAGGTTTTCAGGAAGAGTGTTGCTTTTTTCCAGGTTGGAACAGGATTTAGTTTCACTGAGGATGACAGAGGCTTCGCTCAGAACCAGGACGATGTTGGCAGAGATCTGTACAGGTGAAACGCTGCCGTCCAACTAAACACATAGTACTCTTGTCACTTGGGTCTTGCTGTCTGATTTTCATGTTAATAACTCTTCAAATCTTCTTTTAAAAGTGCTTTAACACAGTTCTTCCAGATCTTTTCTGAGTATCAGTCCAATGAGTTCTATGCAACTGGAGAGGTATGTTTTTTTTTTTGGTTTGTTTTTTTCTTTTCAAGATTTGCAAATGAATTTCAGTGTCTACTTAAAATATTATCTGACTCATGCGAACATCCTCTTCATTTTTACAGTCTTATGCAGGAAAGTATGTTCCTGCCATTTCTTATTACATCCATAAAAACAACCCCACCGCCAAAGTGAAGATTAACCTCATGGGGATGGCTATCGGTGATGGACTCTGTGATCCAGAAATGGTGCGGATCCGACGATGTCATTTTCTGACGTTCTTTAAAATGTGTCATCAAGCACTCTGACGTCTGATAAATAAAAATGGTTTTGTTTACCACAAAGATGAGTATAATATTTTTTCTCCTTTCCATCTCAGATGCTGGGTGGTTATGGTGAGTTCATGTATCAAACAGGCATGATCGATGAACTCCAGAAACAATATGTCAACCAGCAGACAGACATAGGGGTTAAATTCATCCAGCAGCAAAAGTGGGTGGAGGCTTTTCAGGTAAGAGAAGCTGTGTGCCCCTTAAATTTGTCAGATAATAGTCTTTTAAATTTCATTAATTTTTCTAATTTTACGCCAATTACTAATCGTTCCATAAATGCATGTTGTAAGTACCATGTAAGTACATGCATCTTTTTGAAGTAAACAGTAGAATTATGTATAAATTCAAAGAACAAATGTAGCTGACTGTCTTTTTAATGTCTGTCATCAGGTGTTTGATGGCTTGCTGAATGGTGACGTGTCACCGTATCCCTCCTTCTTCCAAAATGCTACAGGTTGCACCAACTACTTCAACTACTTGACATGCAAGGTACTTAAAAACACTGGAAGAGCTCAAAGATGCCTCTCATGAAAATGTCTAAACTTTGTACATAAATGCACTACCAATAACCTATGAATACACTCAGCACAACTGACTATACTTGTTTTTTCTTTCACACCACAGGAGCCTGAAGACCAGGAGTACTTCTCTGAGTTTGTGACTCTTTCAGCCGTGCGACGTGCCATCCATGTGGGGAACCTGACGTTCCACGATGGCTCCGAGGTGGAGAAGCACCTTTTGCAGGATGTCATGAAAAGCATTAAACCGTGGCTTGGTGTACTGATGGATAATTACAGGGTGAGAGGAGGGTATCTACCTCAGTTTTACTATTTTTGCATCAGTCGGTCTTACTAGTAGCATCATACTGTGGATGAAAGAAAAAACATTTTTGCCTAGCTGATATTTAAACAAGAGAAAATCCTTATTCCCCTTTAACAGTTTGTCCCTGTTTGGTCCATTTCTTCACACATCCAGGTCTTAATCTACAGTGGTCAGCTGGACGTAATTGTAGCAGCTCCACTGACCGAGAGGTTCCTGCCTACAGTCAACTGGACCGGGGCAGCTGATTACAAAGCAGCCCCTCGCTTCCCCTGGAAGGTTCAGCCCAGTGACACAGAGGTGGCAGGTTATGTGAAACAAGTGGGAGAGTTTTTTCAGGTGAGCAGATATTAACAAAAGAAAATCAAAACAATAGCAGAGGAATCCTTTTTGCACCTGTTTAAAACTCATTATCTGTCCTTTTGTCATGCAGGTCATCATCCGAGGGGGTGGACACATTCTGCCTTATGATCAACCGGAGAGATCCTTTGACATGATTGATAGATTCTTTTCAACTCGGGGCTGGGTATGAAATGTTTCAGTGGCGGTCGAAGCAAATCCACTTTAGAGGGCTCACTGTTAATAATTGACTGTGGATTTTAAAGACTGTTGATTGTCTCAGCTTGTCTAAATCAGCACCTGGTTGGATCTGAAAGCATCTCTGCAGCTGATTTATTTGATTTTTAGCAGGTTTGGGACTTTAACTGCTCTCTGATGCACTGCAAATAAAATAAGTTTCCTTAGCTTTGATCCAGACCTCCAATGGCACACATTTCAGTTTTTTTTCACTGACTCTTATAGTAAAAATTGTGTAGAACCAAATGGCATGTGGCCTTAGTTCTGTAAAAAATCATTTGATGCTTATTTCTGTCAGGATTGTGTGAGGGGAAATGTTGTGTGTTATATTCACTCAATGCTTAAAGATGAAATGAAAAGAAAGAACCTTCAAACCAGAGTCAAACTGTCTTAAAATAAAAAGTGTTTTCTATGTCTTAGTGTGTTTAAATCATTGTGGGCTGCAAAGAATTTTTGCAGTCTGAGAATCATTTCAAAAGCATTTCTGCTGAAGTGTTTGAAAGATATTACTGCACCTGTTGATAAATGTAATATCTCTCCTGTAGTACTGTTTGGTCGGTTAACCAAATGTACACTAGGGGTCACTGTGTTCCAAAGAAATTTCATTTGATAACCAGAAATTAAGACTCACTTTGCAAAAGTGCTTTCTCAAAAAATGTATACAGTTATTCCACTGATTATTAAAGTGAGAGTCCTAAAAACATTTTTAAATAGTGAATATCTTTAAATAAAATAGATGGGCCAGTATGCACATTGCAACAGTTTAAACCGCTTGTTAACTTCGTAATTTTGGCTATTTTTTGCGGCCTTAAAATGTATTTGACACGCTGCAGATTTCAAGTGATTTTGACATGATGCCAGAAAGATGTTTGTGTACAGAAGTCAATCGCAATGTTATTTCATCAGGCGACTATCAAGATGTCTAGACAGTTCAATAATTAATGAGTATTCTAAACCTTTAAAGCATCTAACTATTTAATGAGCAGTTATGTTTCAAGGACAAGCATTAACAAATGCTGTTAATCATTTAGTTTAAGCAATAGTTTTCTGTTAATTGATTTCTACAAATATTTAATTGATACCTCTCAGTTTTTCACTTAAGTTATCTGTACAGGAATAATTTGAAGCACAGGTAGTTGTGACATCCAATCACAGAAGTTAATTGTATGTTACAGAACAAGTGCTTTATTTTCATACCGTAATGTAACTGCAGTGATACCTTGAACATCTGTACAAATGCAAAACAAAACAAAATGGAGACGATATTATTACAGACAAAAAAAAATGTACAAAGTTATGCAGGCGAGAATGGAGTCATCAGTTCATTACATATAAACAATGTGTTTAAGCGCTGAAATGAGCCTCGACGTACAACAAAAAGGCAACAAGTGCTATGTGAACATTATATTTACAAACATGTACCACACATTTACTCCCTTCAAAAAGAAAGGTGGTTGCATTACATGTACAGGATTACAGAAATTAATAACATTATGTACACTATTTATAGTTTTAGATTTAAAATAATACAATTATAACATCATTAATGTAGGATTTTTTTTCTCTACCTCTCACAAAACCACACACTCACACTGCACTTCCATCTGTCCTTTTTGTCTGCCTCCGCAGGAACAAATGTCTTTTTCTGGCCCTGGATCTGCTGTCAGAAAGGAAACTTGAGACTCTAGAATGATTCCAGTTAAAGTATTTTGAGGTCATTACCACATTTTCACATGCAAGAGGTTAATTTGGAATGGTCTTACGATTGAAATACAGTTTAAAAACAACTTAAAATAAGGCAAACTTCAGTCCAAGGGGTTGGTGCGACAAACAAAGCCCTTTTCAAGAGAATCAACTTCTCTGTCTCATCAACACGTCAGACTGCACACACAGACTCTGAAGTTAAGACATGACATAAAAAATCTGAATGATTCCACAAAACCTGAATGTAACCCATTATGAGAATAAAGACATATTTCCTTCATCAATGACAAAACTGAAGCATAATTGTTCTTGTTTTTTCCAGATTGAAGAAGGGCATAAACTCAATGCTGTAGGGTCTTTTTGATTGAGCTTCATCCTACGGGTTCCCTTCTTCTATCTACAGACATGTGATGCATGCCAGGCACAGTGTCTCAATAAAGCCAAACACAGTTAAGTTTCTCGCTGGTGTGTGAAAAAGGGGGGGGGGAACACTGAGAATTACTCAGACCTCAATATGGCTATTCTACCCTCTGGCATCACAGAGGACAAAGTGCATAGACAGCTCTGCGATCGCTCCACCTGTCAGTGGAATGTATTTCATCCATCCTACTGCAAAAACACAGTGCATTATGGTCATCATGCTAATGCATCGACATTCTTGGTCATAGGAAACAGAGAAAGAACAGTTGTGGTAAACTTGAGCTCAGTTTCAAGGCTGTAAGGGAGTTTAAAACAAAGGTAAAGACCACGTTATTATCAGTACATCCATCGCCAATCTAAATTACAGAGCAAGCCTGAGAAAGAGAGGAAGAGAAATTGATGAAGAGGTCAAAGGTGAGACTGAAAACGGGTAAGTTTCTACTTAGTCAGCTGCTCTTACAAGCAGCAGACATCTATGACAAAGCCAATAAAAGAGACAACTTACTCATAATACACTGTCTACAGAGAGCCAACGAAATATTTCAAAAAAGATTCAGGCACATTGTGACGGTTTTGGAAAGCACAGGCATAAACTTCTCCTCTTAAGAAACTGTAAAACAGTCTGCCAGTTGTGGGATGTCAGTCAAAAAAAAAACATCATGCTCACTTTCTCACACACTGTTTTTGTTCTTTCCTTACACACCTGCTGAACTTTGTTCTGCAGAAGAAAGAAGGCAAAACACAAACACATGATATACATAATTCACATGCACTCTCAGAACTATGCAGACGCACGCAGTCGAATGTTATATTCATTTGGGATTTGAATCCAAAATGTGGATCCAGATGCACAAACACACAGGAAGAGGCCTCAATAATTAAAGCTTTAGTTGGTCCTGGAGAGCGGAGGAGTTTGTTCCAAACCCCCAAGCTGCCTCACTGGTATCACAGTGTACACTTCTGTAGCTGTAACAGCATTGTATGTCCTCTAACCACCAGAATGGCTTGGCCACACTGATATAGACATACAGGAGAGAAGATGATCAATACTGCAGTGTACTGAAGAGGATCAATACTGCAATGTATTGCTTCTATTTGATCATGTTTTCGCTGTCATGCTGTACTTTATAACACTTTCAGAGAATATAGCTGACAGGGAAAAAGTTAACAGTCGTATATGTTTTCAGGAAAGAAAAAAGGATCATTACACCTGCTTGCATATAAATTTCTTCAAGACATCATGGTGACAGTTTAAATCGATTTCAAAAGACAATTTTATGGCAGCAACATCCAACTCACTTATTCAGTGTCTGTTGCATGCACTAAACATAATATCCACATTTGATATTCAGAGAATGGTTTGACTCATTTTTCAGTCCATCAGGCATACAGAGATGGAAAGTTTGCTTATAGAGATGAAAAGGCTGATGTCTCTTTCCTCTGGTTCCATGACCACCATGGTCCATTTTGTACCAATACACAAAAGAAAAAGTCACTTAAATGCTGCATGAGATTAGCAAAACTCCCTTTTCGCTAAAAGCACAAAAGTAAAACAGATTAAGAAAAGAGGCAACAAACCATAGAACATTTACGCGTTATAGGGTTGGTCTATAAAAATACATACTGTAGCTACTGTATAAAGAACAGCCTCACAGGCCTTTGAGGTTTTTCTTGATGGGGGGGTCGGGGGCAGCATGTGCAGCTGGCAACCCTCAGAAAGCAGGGTAGTAGGGGGATGGTGGTGGTGGCGTTATAGTCTTTCCTGTCTCTAGTGGATGGGGTTAATGTCTGTGCGGTGGTTGGCTTGGCCATGCACACTGCTGCCCCCTACGGTTGTGGTGGAGGTGGTGATGGTGTTGTGCTGAATGACCTGCTGCTGGGAGCACGCTGGTGCTGGACTGCCCGCCGGACTGCTCTCTGGACCTGAGGAGACAGCAGAGACATCAGTGAGGACAGACGACATGTGTGTACAGTCTGTGTGTGTGTGCGTGTCAGGTGTAAACAGTATGACCTTCAAGCTCTACACACAGGTTTTAGAATAAATCAGAATAAATCATGTCAAAATAAACACAGACCCAATCTCTTTATTGTAAAAAAAAAACAGCTTTATTACGGCAGATGAATTTTAAACATGACACTCCAAATTTGAACCTTAAGTCTCACCTATAATCCAAAAATAGGCCATAAATGGATAACACAAAAATGAAAAAGTGAATCACTTAACTCCATAAACATGCCTGATGACTTTAGGACACACTGAAGGTGACATCTGTACACAACGCAAGACTCATCGATGAAAGTCTCTCCCAGCCGAGTCTGGGAGTTGGCTCTCCTCTGTATAAAAGAACCATTCAGCCAAAGGGGGATGTGAGCCATATTTTCCTTTGCTAAAGCCACACAGGGAGGTGCCTTATCCTAATTACGTGGAAATGTCCCTTGTATCCGTATCAAAGGGTGGGGCTCTTATGTCATGTTGGGCCGAGCCGAGGCACACTATAATAATCGGTGAGATCCTGGGACATCCATGAGAGTTTGGATGCCAATGTGCAGCCTGTGACGTCTTTCTCACGTTGAGTCTCGGCTGCCTCTGTGTGCAGAGGTGCTGTCAGATGGAAAAACAGGTCTCATGTGGGATTTAGACTACCAACTCCCAGTCCAGGCTAGCTACCAGCGTGCAACACCCATGTGTGAAAGGAGAGTCTTGCTGTGAGCGTGGGTGCTGGATACTGGCACACAGGAGTGAAGAGTCTTGGCAGTCACTGTGTGTCCATCACAGTTCAGTTTATGGAGTTTAAACCTTTCCTCTGGCAACACAACTAACAAGCATTTTCCTAGTCTGCACTGTAGGGCTAAGGCACATAAATGAAGGTGTGTTTTTGGTCATATTCCCAAGTGTGTGTGTGTGTGAGTCTATGATTATGTTTGAGCTACTCACTGAGGTAACCTTGGGACTCTTTCTGCATAGTGGTGATGGGACAGTCCTTGTGTGTGAGAAGAAGCTGCTTGAGTTGGGTCACCTCGTTCTTTAGCATGGTCACTTCATTCTGAAAAGCAGGAAGCGCAGATGTTATTCATGAAACATGTATGAAACATTGTCAAAACTGTCCAAATGACAACATTTAACTGATCTTGTCAGTGATGGACTTGAACTCGTACTTAAAACAATTTAACTTATTTCCATTACTTCTGGTGCAAAACAGGATATTATTAAGCTATTAATGAGGAACTCAGTCAAAAATACATGCTGACTGTAGGGCATAATTCCTGCATTTTAGTCATCGACTTCTCCAAAAAAGTAGTTGACTAGTCAGTTAATCAGCATAGATATATATTCTGTTTCTGCCCAATAACAACAATTACATTTCTTTAAAAAGGTCTCAGAAACAATCTATAATGGGTCAACTGATGTGGAATGGAGCAACCTGAGAGTGGGTGAAATAGCAAAATCCTTTACTGGTTCTTTAGAAATGAGCCGTGATCTGATTAAACTAAACTCCTAGCAAGCATGTCAGAGCTTTTCCATCTCTGAATACCTTAAATTCTATTTATTTAATGTGGCAGAAAATAATTGTTTAAACAAATTGAAGTCTGCTATGGTAAAATCCTCCGTTGATAGTAGTCAAGCAGGGGGACGTGCAGCCATATTTCTTTTTGCTTCTTGCTCTTGCGGCATGTTTGTTGTTTTAACGCCCTGCACTGTACAGTGTTTAAGTCACGCATGACAACTATGACATGTCAACAGCTGCCCACAGCTGCACATCTACTGTAGATGCACTGCCACTGCTTCATTATTGCACTGTTTAAAACCCACATATGAATGATTAGTCTCCAACAATGCACAGTAGTCAACTAGTGGTTTTGATTGTGGACTGCATGACTACTGTGTGAAACCCCTTGCTGTTGTGAGAGGCAGAGGTGCTGTGATACGATTAGAAGGTAAGAGGGCTATTGCAGGTTTTTATCATCTCAAGTTCATTGAATACCTGAAGCTGCATGTTGGTCTGAGTGAGCTCTTCTGCCTTCTTCTCTAATGACATCACCCACACTTTTCTCTTCTGTCTGCATCTTGTTGCTGCTGCTCTGTTCCGCTCTAGAAACTTCCGCCGACGTTCATCAGGATCCTCATCCACTACCCGCCTGCGCCGCCCGCCGCTGGGGGGCGGGGATTGCAGCGTCTGTGTGGGCTGCATCTGCTGGGTTGCAGGTGACATCTGAAACATGAAACAGGAGGGGGGGATCAGTTGATGAGTGTCTGCCACCATCTGACCAGATGTGCAACCATTCTGACACACCTAGAAAACAGCCAGCCGCCTATCTGCACTAACTACTTCACCGTCTTCAAAGCCTCAAACAAGCATCTATACGTTACCTCCTGCAGCTATTTCAAATCTGGCAGCTTCCCCAAAAACAACATCTGGTTGTGACACGTGCCTTTGAGCCAGGCTGTGGGCGTCAGGAGTGACGGAGTGAGTGACTGGGCTGATTCACCAGCCTGCCCACCTTGTTAAAGAGGTGTCAGGAGGCAGTTTTCCACCGCCCACTTCCACTCAGACAAACGCCATCAGACACAGTCAAAAGACTCGTTTCTAAAATCGTACATGCACTGACAAATCCTGACATATACTTGGCAAGGTCAAATGTTTTCAGTCTTCACATCATTACCATTTTTATAAGAACCATGGAAAATACAAGCTGCTTTAATGGCCACTATGTCTACATTGAGTGTTGTTTTAATACCTTAATGATACATTTGGAACATACAGTGAATTGCATTTCTTGATGTCCCACTGTCCTTCATCCAAAAGGCTTGGCACCGCAGCAGGTGTAAAACAATGCAAGGACAAAGTGTCTCACATTATGTTATTTTAAATGCTGTAAGCTATACTTTTAAAATTTCAATAAACATTCAACAAAATATATTCAAGGCTGAGATGTTCCAGGACTATTAGCTCAGGCTGTCTGTTCATCGTCAAGACCGGCATTTATAAAACTTCTTCTGTACCTGGAGCGTGTTGTGGCCACGTAATAGCAGCTTGGCAGTGAAGGATGGCATGGGGCATAGCTCTCAAAAGACAGTCCTAAGCATCTTTTATAAAGGCCAATTTATGGCCTCTTCATGACCCTTTCCTTTTATGGCAGGCGTCCGACACTGACCTGTAGCTGACCAACCTCAAAGGAAAAAATTACCTTTGAGATGGTTGCCAGGAAACTACTTGGCATTATGGCTGCAGCAAGGGAAAATGTGTTCGCTCATTACCTTACTGTGAATTTGAAGCATCATCTCAGCTATACTTCTATACTAAACCACTAAAAGCTGCCTTTAAAACTGCTCAAAGAGTGACTAAAGTGCTGTCTTGTTTTAGTCATGGTACCTATACAGTGTTATCTAGCTGAAGGAGAGATTTTAATGTGCAGTGTAGTTAATGTGTTATTGAACTTGTGGCTCTGCCTTTGGGCTGTCCTAAAAGCTTTGGCTCCACAGGGAATTTGCTTTGCTTACATGTGAAGAAGAGTGCATTGGAGGGTGCGGTGAGGTCTGGTGTGGGTGCCCGGGATGAAGGTGGGCATTGTGGGAGTTGTGATGGGGGTTGTGTCCCTGCGGGTGATGGTGTCCACCCTGGCCGTGGCCCTGGTTGTGGTGGTGATGGCCGTGGTGCTGGTATGCATGGGGAGGGGCTTGCAAGTGCTGGTGCGGGTGCATGTGATGGTGGGTGCCTTGCTCCTGCCGCGATGACATCATCTCCATCATATGGCCCATGGAGTTCATGTTGCCGTTGGCGATGGCACCCGGGTGGTGTGAAAGTGCAGCCTTCAGTCTCTGAGTGGACAAAACGGAAACCAAACAATAAGTTTCACATAATTTCTTATTTCTTTTGATAAAAGTTTGTTCATTCTTTCATCTGTCAGTTTACTGATTATCAACAGTAACAAAGTGGTTTCATGTGTTGACAAGGAGATGATGTATGGCTCCATAAATCCATATGTCAGGAGAACAAATCAAAGCCACTTAGGCTGTCCTCTGTGTCTCCTTCAGTCTTGTCGCCTGCTTTACCTTCTGTGATTGTCATCCCACCAGTCCCTCCTCTTCATATTCTTAATAGCCTCTCTCTTCACTGCACATGTGTGCGTATGCATCTGGGTGTGTGTGCGTGTGTGTTTGTGTATGTGTCTGGATGTATGCCTGATGAGCTTGCTGGCAAGGCGTGAGCCCAGACTGCTCTCTTGCCTCTTGCTGTTGACCCAGCAGGAGGTTTGATGCTTTAACTGTGAGGTCTACTTAGCCCTGACTGAGCTGGTGTCTTTGAGCGACCTGTGGGAAAGACCAGAGAGTGGCTCTCTCAAGGCGAGCCTGTATCCCACATGTTTACTGAATGCACCTCTCCTCAAGAGTCTGTTTTTCTAGGCATCACATAAAGACAACTGCAAGAGCAGGAAAAAATCCTAATGCAAATATACAAGTGCCAAAATATGTCTTCAGGCTTAATTGGTTTCAAACAAACCTAGACAAAATAAAAATAAAAAATTATGTCTGGATCAGCATATTTACTTTTGACCTGCTTTAAGACTAACAGGTTAAGAGAGTGCTGAGAATGTTAAACTTTGATTAATGTTCATCTTTTTTCAAAGAGTTGCTGCTGATGTGAGAAAATACTGTAATAAACTTACACAAACACTGAAGTCTAGTCTCACACTCCGTTTAAACTTGTCACTTTTAGCATAACGTCAGCAACAAAACCGACAACAAAAGCATTCAACTAAAGGCTACTGTTGTGAATTCCACAAAGTTTTTATTCTTCTTCCCAGTGCTCTCTTTCCTCCCTCTGCTCCCTTCCCCCTTCCCCCAGCTGCTGTCAGTAAGTCCACACTGTGTCCAGGGCTCCATATCTTTTAACAGCCTTCACATTCATGATTCCCATAGGGAATGGCATCCAGCTGGTCTGGATCACTATGCTAGGACATGACCGGACCACAACATAGGCCCTCCACTCCTCCCTCACAACGCCCATGAGTGGAAAGCCTTTTACCACAAGGGAGGACACAGAGTAAAATTAATCATTTTATAAGTGTAACAGTCAAATAGGAAACCCCTCTGGCTTTCATTATATTTACAAATTATAAATACATATGTTTAGTGAGAGAATTCACTAGTCTTGTTGTTTTGACTTCACTCTCGATACCCAGCCTCTGTGATACACATGAAACCAGCAAAGCGAAATTATGACCTTGCCCAGCCTGTTTTGGCTGAGTATAGTTTCTGCTTGACAAACCAAAGGATGCCTGACATAGTAAAGTAGCACTACACTTCTGGAGCTACATGACTTCCTTTTTATCTGTTTGACATTATTATCAGCTTTAATTTTAAATTTCTCTCTCACTGTTTATACTCATCCAATCAAACTCTAAAACCTGCAAATCACCTTCACTACAGCCTCAGCAGCAATAATTTTCAGGAGCCACAGCCCTTCTTTGTGACCAGCAAGGCTGGGGAGTTAAAATACCACAGAGTCCACTTTCACACACAGCAGGCGGACGCAGGTCTGCAGCTGTCCAGAGCATCACAGTCATACTGAGACTTACTGAGGGTAACAAGTGTCAGGAGAAAGCCTCTGACTTGTTGTAACATGTTGTTAGTATTAACAGTACCTTACATTCTACACATTAGTGCTGGATATCTATCTATCTGAACATGGTATAAACACACAGAAATAACAAACAGCTAATTGACATGCAACTTGAATAGAAAATGTATTTTAAAAAGCTTACAGATCACAATCACCAGTGTGACATCTTCCGTGTATCACAGGATGAAATCTGACTAAACACACTCCCTTCAGCCTTCGGCATGTCAGTCAGCATGACAGAGGTGAGGCCAACCCCTCTTGTGAAATAGAAAACCAATCAGAGTTTGACAATCTCCTGCCACTTAGTCATGGAGCAGGCTATCAGCTGAATGAGCAGGAGGATTCTGCTGGCTGCCTGTCTACCTCTGCACTGTGTTTTTGAGGCCCTAGTAAAGATGTCTGCGTGTGGGTGAGATGCTCATCTGGGGCTGCCTGACTCCCTGCCAACCAGGCGCCAGGAGAGAAGGACAGAGAGGGTAAAAAGGGAGGTGAAGGGGGACACTGTGAGAGAGAGAGATCAGGGGTGGAGGGAGATTAGATGGCTCTAGTCTCCTCCCCACACACCATCAGCTCAAGACAGCAAGTGCTCATTTATCAGTGTCTTTCTGAGCTTTCCAGCTGGCAGCACAGTGCTATCTGTTTATTAATTGAATTAGCTAGCATCCGAAGAGGATCAGGAGTGTCAGAGTACAGAGGCAGGTCAAAGAGCTGAGGGGCCACTCGAAAAAGCCTTTGTGCTGATAGTCATAAACAGGATACAGATTAAAAAAAAAAAAGACAGTGGAAGATTGAAGAACTAACATGATGCATGCATTCAAGATCAAGACCAAGATCTTATTTTCCAAAATACAATAACAAATAATCACATGTACATCTTTAAATCAAAACAGCTATCTTAATTAAACAAAATTAATTTAGATATCCTAATTAAAGTCTCTTCCACATCACCACCAGTTCAAGAAGATAAAAGAACATAAAGTGAGAAAAAACAATAGACCACTTTAATAAATGGAGGGTAATAAACCAGCATACTCACAATAAACAGCAGAGTTTAAACAAAAAGCCACAGCTCAAATGGTGTCAGAACAGAAAACCCTTAAAAAAGAAAAAAACCTTATTCTTGAATCTATCTCCGCACAAGTGTCTGCTACTGCTCCATCTGGAGTTGAGACTCCAGCTCAGTTAAACAAGCCCGGCCAAAACTTAAGTCTCTGTATCCAGAACCACAGTGACGCAACTACAGGACGTTAGCAGAGCGATGATGAGCAGGCTGTGATTCTTAAACACCTTCATCAGCTCCCTAATGACTCTTTAACACATGGTTGTATTTCCCCAGACTGTGCTAAGCACAACGACTTAACCACCACATGCATTTTACTCTAATAACACACACACATACATATGCATTTCTCCTGCAGAAACATGGCCGCTACAGAAAACAGTCATTAAATCAATGCAGGTGTTAGCCTGTGGCAGAACAGGGTGCTCACAGTCTGTCCTACCACTGTCTGCTCTGCTGTTGTTTAAAACTGGAATACACAGCAAAGACACAACAAGAGGATGAGCTGTCCATGACACCATAAAGATGTTTCAGCTGCAACCTGGATAAATCTATAACCTAGGACTCAATGTATACATATAATAACATGCATTTGATGCTGTATTTCATGCATTCTGTAAGTGTACTTAAAGTAGTAAGCTTATTGATTTTCCATTGTTAAAACACAATCCCTGATTCAGCCGTCTTTTGCCCAGAGGGGAGGTGTCTCCTCTCAGACCTTTGCCCTCTGACCTCTCCACTACCACTCCTTTTTTAGGCATCTCACGTTTATGTGGTTTCAGGGACACCAGGTGATTACCCATTAATGATATTTATTAATGGCTGCTTCCTCTTTGACACGGGGGGCTTTGAGTGATGTCCCTGTGAGTGCTCTGGGCACATCCTGAGAACACACTCAGGTTTCTCTTCACCAGATGACTTCATATCTATTAACCCTGGGCAGAGGAAGCAAGAGCAAGGAGCAGGTACAAAAGGAGGAGACCACGCCTGCCTCAGGATGGGTAAATCAAACCCACTGAGGTCAGGGTGAGCACTTTTATTCCCCTTAAAAGTGGAGCAGTGTACTTTCAGGGGACCTGTGGCCCTCTGGCGCCTTACAGCATGTTAGAAAGATTTAGCCAGTCTATGGAGTCATTGTTTAAGTGCAGAAAGATCACAGTTTCAAATGGAGATCTTTTGCTTCAAATTAAAGAGCCC
>JAPZDY010000025.1:11401248-11436661 GCA_029783645.1 Ctenochaetus hawaiiensis
GGTTAGCTGTGTTCAACAGGTTAATATAATCAATTGACCACACCATAGCCTGGATTACCGTAATAGTGAGCAGTAGGGAGTGATGGCCAAATGGGGGTTGAACAAGAGAAAATGGTGCCCCACCTGAATAAATACCTGTATTTTTCCAGACCTAAATATGTGCATTTATGTTTCAGACATTTAAGATTGCTCCACACACACAGGATCATTACCATCTCGGCTGTGTGTCATTCCTGTCTAACATCCCAATTTATCACAATCACACTCATTTAACAGCACGTATGACATCCGAGCAACACTGCGAATCCAAACATTTCCACATGGGAAAAGTCATGAAAGTACAATGAGGTGTGCAGTGTAGCTGCACACTACATCAACACAGTTTCCCTCTATTTTAGACTCTATTCATGTTCAAGAGGATGAAAAAACAGTCACGAGGCAGTGGCAGTGACATGCTGTTGGTCTTGTGTAGGAAAATTGTTTTGCTGTTTTTTTTTATTCAGGATGATGACTGCCTCATGAGTTTTTTTTTTTTTTTGCACTGTAGATGTAGAACAAGATTTTCTGTGATTTCTTTGCCCAGAACAGGGGTGGGGGTGGGGATGGAGGGGGTGGGGGAGGACACAAGTACCGTAGACATATTTTTAAAGCTGTGTTGTAAAGTTCACATCCTTATAACAGTTTGAAACTGTTTCAATCAAAAGTTGCAAATGAGTTGTATCTGTTTGCATAACACAGCAAATGTAAAAAATCAAATGCATTTTAATGATGTTCTGTGAATATATATAATAATCAGTTTAATATACATACATTATACATTCATACCTTCTTTTAGGTCCCAGACATCATAACTGTGTACATGCTACATTCAGTACATCTATGATTTTTTTCTACACTCAGAGTATTGTTGCAGGATCTCAGGCAGGCAGACTTTTAAAACAACTACCATGCAAAAATTAGATTTTTCAAAAAAAATAGAAAAGGCTCTCAGAAACGGATAATGAAAATAACTGTAAGTAATTAAGATACAGAATATGCCAGGTGCTGGTTAAGAATAAACTTTCACAAAGTCATCAATAACTAATCAACTGAATGCTCCTTAGAAAGGTTAAACCAGTTTAAAACAGCTCTGGGCTGAGATGAAATCACTTTTCTTTTGCCTTTATTGAAGATAAGACCACAAAACTTGTTCTTGACTGTCACAGGTTGCTCTAAAACAGAGCAACCTGTGACAGTCAATAGGTTGCAAAGGTCAAGACACAACACAGGCAGGACACTGTTGTGTTGCAATTCACGCTCTTGCTTTTTTAGAGAAGAAAGACTTCTTTGAAGCTTGCACAGGTTGTACTGCTCTGCCTGTCTGTTAGCAATGCTCACCTGCAGCAATGGAGGCGGACGACAAAAAACTGTCTGTCAACACTGCACACATGAAAACACGACCGGCTTGTCCAGCGGAAGTACAAAAAAAGCTAAAATCTGAGAGCATTTCCTCTGGGGATTAACAGAGCTTTGTGCTGACTCCACTAATAAATAAAGACATTTTGGAGGCAAAAAGCCGTGACAAATGGATGTAAGAATGTCACTGCTTGTTACTAGGACTGTTTTTTCTTAAAAAACACTTCTCACACAAACCCAAGACCCGTTGATGGGTCCATGGTTGATTTTTTATTCATTTACAAAATTAAGAGGGTTAAATCACAAAATTCTTTGGCAACAACCGGGATAAATGAAATAATCAAGTAAAATCTCACCAATTTGCTTGCTACAGCCTCTAAAATCTAAAAGCTTTCTGTGTAAGTTTGTCATATTGATAATAAATTACATCTTTTGGAGTTTAATACTGTCTGTCAGACAAAATACGAAATCTGCTCTCAATAAAAAAAAAATTCTTTGCTCTTCTCTGGGACTTACTTCAATAAATAATTGGCTTTATTTTATATATGATAAATGCATTCAAATGGAGGTCTTACAAAACATGTTTTGTTTTATTAGTTCCCTTCTGCTTTCTGTGTTTACATGTGTTTGCCTATGAATACATTATGCACCAGACTGCACAGGGAATTAGTGGATCCATGTTCGTGGTGTTCATGTGTGAATAAGTGCATGTGCCAGTGTGTGAATCCTCATGAAGCTGTGCAATAAGGTGTGTGTGTGTGTGTGTGTGTGTGTGTGTACGCATGTGAGTGAATAATGACAGGCTGTGGCTCCACTGAGGGGATTGATAATAGCCTAGGCTGTGGGCCCCAGGGGAGGGCAGGTAGACACTCTGCAGTCCTGACCCTGCACTCTCACATTACTGAGTGCCTTGCTCTCAGCCCAGCTCTCCACCTCAATCCCCGCCCAAGAACCACCACTGCATCCCCCCCATCCACCTTCACTCCACCATGACATCACTGCTAGACCTTCGTCTTCTCTCTCTGAGTCTTCTTCTGCGTCTTATCTCTTGTTCCACAGTCTATTTCTATCAGCTATCCTCCTTTTTTCTCTCTGGTGAAGCAGAACTGACAACCGTTCATTGTCCTGATAATCCTTTATAACTCTCTTCTGGACCCCTCATGGAGCCGACACCTCAACTTGAGCCCCTCTGGACTTGCTTGCTCTAACCTACAAATCCTGCAGTCCTCACACACACACTAAGCTTTACTGTCACAATCCCCACAATCCCAACTCCAACTCAAGTACTGGGGACTTAAACACAAGGGGCTTGGCTGCTATCCAAGAGGAGCGAGAGAGGGAGTGAGAGGGAGAGAGAGGTGCAGTCAGTCCACTGACTCATATCCTTCCCTTTCTGACTCTGATCCAGCAATGATGTAATGCTCTTGGCTTTTCGCCCTCCCCCCACCCTGTGCCTGCCCACCCCTAGATTTCGTCCCTCCCTCTCCTCCTCCTCTCGCTTTTCCCTCTCTTTCCCTCCTCGACTCGTCCAACATCGTTGTGCTCACTCCTCGCTGGGTGAAGTCACTGCGAGCTCTGGGTAGACACAGCAGCTAAAAACTTTCGAACGTAACCAAAACAGCCCGGGGCCAAGTTCCAGACGCTCGGGAGACGGTGGTGCAGTCACCATGGGAACAGGGGTAAACAGAGGGAGAAACAAGGGCCTCAAACAGCTTGCAGCTGCCTGGCTCTCTGAGTAAACACTACACAGGACCTGCCCCTGATTTACTGCCTTTAATCACTGGTGGGAGGAGAGTGCCATGGGGTTTGGACTGAGGAAATAATACGAATCTGATCAAATAAATCAGCCCTAATGGGTTACGACACAGGCTGACTTTTATTAGCGGGCTAGTGGAGAGATGGATACTGGGAGGGTGCAGCACTGGGATAGGGTGTCCTCACACTGGGGAGGCACAGTTGAGAAATGGTGGTGGATGATACTCTGGAGCAAATTAGTGTGAGTGTTGCGGTATTTATTCACCAAATATGATATTGTTTTGATTCATTGGACACCATGAGTGAGGGGAGCAAATACTGGATGAAGTACATTACTTTACCAGTGAATCAGAAAAAAAGCTCTTCAGCAACAACTGTGACATCCCGCTATGAGCTACACTGGCAACCATCAGCAGCACTTCACCGGTGCTGTAATACCATGCCTCCCCCCACCCATGCTCTTTTACTTTCAAAATGAATTGATCCTTCTTCCTCTCCATCTCATATACTAACATAACTCTTTATCAGCATGTTTGTCCATCCCTGCCCAGCTTCTCTTCCTTTCACTGAGCCACCTGATTCCTGACTATTATTCAGTTTTCGTTCTCACTGTCCTTTCATAATCTCTGTGCATTTTTTCTCACACCTTCACTTTTCTGATCCATACTTCTATCCAAACATGATCCATCTTTTCCTTTCCTTGTGCAGACATGTCTTTTATCCTCTCCTCCACCCGACTAGCCACCATCCTGGTAGAAGAACTCATGTCCTCACATCTGATGCCTTCTCTCTCTCTCCTGATCCTTCATTTCCTCTCCTCCATCTACCTCCTATCCCCCTCTTCCTCGCCTCCATCCACCTCTGATCCCTTTCTTCCTCTCCTCTGTCCACCTCTGATCCCCCTTTTCCTCACTTCCCCACGTTGTGATCCCTGTGCTCCCCAGAGCTGTGAGGCATGTCCCTGTGTGTGAGTTGCTTGTGCAGGAGCCTGCATGTGTGGTGGCCCCGGGGCAGGGATGACACAGCCCCACTGGAATGAGAGGGAACAGAGTCTGGGCGTTCCTCTACAAACGCACTATTAAACCCACTGCAGTACACAATGAGCTCATCTTAATTCAGGTCAGATGTACATCCTGCATTCTCTTTCTTTCTTTTTCCTCTCCTTTCTTTTTGGTAATTGATTACACCGTATACCCCTGTTTTTCTGTGAATTTGTTTGTTTTTTCCCCCTTCTCTCTACCTGCTACCACTATATGTGCATGAGCTTCACAGCTTATATACAGCTGAGGCCGTTGCCCATATTTTCCTGTGGAGGAGGGTATTTGTCAAGTCAGAGCATGAGGGCTCCTCAGGCGTTTTGTAGAGGTCCTGCACTCCTGCACTCAGGACAGACCTCCCTCCTTATCGCCACTTTCTGAATGCAATCTAATCATAAACAATAATAAAGGAAGTTTTGTTTAAATTATGAAGTTCATGAGGTCAAAGTTTGGCCACAAAAAGCCCATAACTCTATGTAGAGGTGTGGAGACTTTTCTCTGCTCTGGCGTGACACAATGGGTGTCGAAATCAGTTGTTTTATCCCATGCACAGGAAAAACTGTTGTGGGATCTAAAAATCACAGTATGAAATGCATTCTGGAGTCAGAATTGTTAAAATGTTATGATTAATAAACTGTACTGTGACAGCAAACCTATTACATGTTAAAAGCTGAAAATCACATCAGGATCAAAATATAGTGCATGTGACAGATAATGCATAAATTTAATTTGCACTTGCATTTCTTTTGCTTTCAAAATTACATTTACAAGCGTAAAGATATTTTTTGGCTCGATTTATATGATGATAATTATATATTTTAGGGGAAAAAATGCAAATGTGCTTCATGAAAAAGGTTCTTTGAAAAAATATAAAGATTGACAGGTATCGGTATCCCGTAAGATCTTTTACCCTGTAACCATTAATAATCATTGAGCATATCACCAAATCTTGAAAAAAAGGAAACAAGATATGATTCACCCTCCACAACCTTCTGAACAGCAACGTTTCGATGGTATGCAGACCAACTGCTATGTGTGCTACTTCCCTTAAACACAGAAACAAGGAGCACAAGTGATTGGTGGCTCTGAGGTGTGAAAATTATTGTGCATTTAAAGCAGCATGGGAAACAAAACCACATACTGACTTCCTTCAGAGCTTTGCAGGGTGATGTGGCAGCCAAAATTAAAAGTTGCACACGGTTTGTCTAGGGTTCAACATTACCAGCAAGATAGTTACAGCATACAACTGCCGAATTGTAAATTAGTTTGGTTGGTGACTTAGATATAAAAGATGTAACATTTCCATAAAAATGAGACCATTGAAAAAACCATTAAAAGCCTACAATGGATTTAAGTTTAAAGAAAAGAAAATAATGTCTTGTTAGATGGTAAAAAAACAACTGACATACAGAGTCAGTGTTACTGAGGATTGCATCTTTTAGGTTCACACAGTCAGTATTCTTAGAAATTGTAAGTTTAAATTTTTAAAAAGTGACCCATTTAATAAAATCATTTAGTAAATTCTGAATAAATATTTAATTATTGCATCATTGTAAACTGATGCAAAATACATACTGTAATCACTCATCACTTAACCCAGCTGCATTCAGGTTTATTGTGCTATGTAATGGAAGCAAATGGACTGACTGCCTGTACTGAGCCAGAATAGAGGAATGCCATTTTTAATTGCTTGTGCCCAAGCCCATACCCATTCATCTCCCCATGAGTCAAAAGGTTGAGGTTTCTTTAGAGTGTTGTATCTCAAATGCTGGACTAGCAATGTCCGAGGCATTTAAATCTGACATAACTCAGCACCAGATGTTTATAATTGAAAAGCAGAAAGCATTCAAATCTGTTGGACACCGCTTCCCTTTGTATGATAATGATAGCCATGACATTAAAATCTGCAGGCTGTTTCTTATGCCTGGTTTTAACACTGGTTTGTGTCAGTCCAGCTCCCAAAAGACCTTGTTTAGCAGAAGGAGAGAACGAAAAAGAGAGAGAAGAGAGAGCGGTCCTCAGGTTTCACAGCTGCAGGCCCAGCTCAACCCTAAAGTAAATGGACTTGAGGAAAGCCAATCCTAATTGATTCCAAGCCTCAAAGCTCTTTAGTAAACATTGTGGAGCAATGAAAATGACTTGTTATCCTAATTCATTGGTGCTCGCGCTGTACGTTCTGCAGAGCCGAGAACGGAGGAAGCAGATGGATGCGAGATTAAACTGATTTTGTTTGGTGATTTCTTCTCATTCGCAGATATAGTAACCACAGAGCTCTGTAAAATGTGTCTAGATGAAAAGCGTTATAGGCCTGCAATGATTACATAGACAAACCTTTACATTCTTGACCGGTGTAAATGTTTCTTCATTATCTCTGGTGTTATTAAATAAAATTGACCATAAATTAGCACAGTAAAGAATATATGCAATGTCAATTAAAAGGAACACATTCAATTAATTAATTGCCTTCTCTTTACAATGACATGGGACACCAAAACATGTAGGACCCTACAGTTGCGGTGGATCAACAGGGTCCCAGCATCATAGGGAATCACTGATCTGAGCTTCAGTAGGCTACTTAACTCCCAGCCTGGACAGAGCAGCTAGCCTGTGAAGTGTCCAGCTTGTACTGTGCGTAGGAAGTTCCTGTGGAGAGACCCTGTGCATGGAGCCTTTGGTTGGACCTAATGGCTTCCTGTGGAAGTGCTGTTTCTCAGTGTAGGGGTTTCCTCAACCCATTTTCCTGCTGATGTGAACATTTCCAGATCAGTTTGCTCTCGTGTGAATCTACTCTTCCTAACCACATGTTAGGATTCCACTGTCCTAGTAAACAAGTGCTGCAGTATTAGTACATGCAAGCGCTGCTTGGAAATTCCTCCAATAATGTGCTGCAGATAACTGTAGCTGAGACTTATGTGCCATTCTGCGGCAGAAAATCCCCACCACATGGCATACCAGCTCTGATTTTCAAGTGATGTGTTATATGTGTTTGCAAGCAGTAAAACCGCCAGACTCTCAACAAATCGGTACAATATTTGTGGTCAAAAGGGGCTGTTAAGAGAAGTTCAGTGGTGTGTCTGTGCTTTAGCAAGGCAAGGAGTTTTTAATGACAGGTAAACTCAGGTGAAGCTGGCCTCTCAAAGTCTCTGTTTCTGGCAGTGATTGCTTCTCCTCAAAAGGGATGAAATTCCAACCCTGTCCTCAACAAAGAGCCTGACGGGGTGTCAGTCAGGCTTAGTGATGGGCCTCCCATCCAATATTCACTAGTCCCTCAAGCTGTAAATCTACACAGGACAACCTTGACACAGCACAGGCATAACACTGGGCCGTCTCAATGTCCAACCAGCTCACCACTGGTCTGATCTATAGTAACAAAGTCTTGGCAGGAGTTTGAAGGTGGTTGGGGTTAAGAAACAAGGGACAAATGAGGCAAGCAATGTCCTTACATGAGGAATAAAATGCGTTTAAATGTTTTGATGTGGTAATGATTATATTACTAATATAGACAAAATATCAGTACTGGGGAAGATGTTTTATTCAAAGAGCTGAGCCCCACCACAGTTAGCCGAGTTCATAAAATCACACAGCCTCATTACATAAAGAATGCATGTTCCTTGACCACTAAACAGTGGTAAGTAAATAAAGGAAGTGCACATCACACAGAGAGTTGTCAATATATAGTCTTTGGGTTTTGTTATTATACACCTGTAGCATGCCAGCACAAAGGTATCAGAGAAACAGACCTCTAAGATTGTGGCTGACATTCCCATACAGTGAAAGGAACTATTTTAGAGCATGAAATGTTAAACCGTTGTAAAATCAGTCACGGCTGAGGCTTCAACAATGACCTCATCTTGTCCTCTGGGACCCTCTTTGGCATGCTCTGCTGTGGGACAATACTGAATGAACAGCAAAACATGAATCGCTGGCCCAACACACACTGCTCCAAATGAAACAAAACACTGACATTACCTCAGAGACAACGGAGGGATGACAATCAGTACAGACACAAAGGGACCAGGCCGAGCCTGAGGCTGTCACTAAAACGGGGACGCACTTGAGGTGAGAGGATATCAACACTTCTGATATCATTTTCTGTCTGTCAGCAGTTCTTAACAATACCTCTACAACTCCTAAATGAGACACTCACATAAATGAGGTAGATGCAAGATTAAATCATAAAAAAACTATTCTCTCTTTTTGTTCCAAGTCTAATAAATTGTTTCGTTTACTCACCCTATCTGCCTGTTGGTGGATGGTGCCTGAGTGATGACGGAGCTGGACTGAGGAGAGGGCAGGGCCTGCTGGATCACTATGCTGGTATCATGGTTGCCCATCCGTGAGTGGGAATGCTGGTGCTGGCCTTGGCCTGCCTGGCCATGCAGTGAGATGTTCTGCAGCAAGAAAAAAGACAGAAAAGCAAGTGAGAGTTGGAAATCAGTAAAGAGTGCAAGCTTTTTCCAAGTAAGCAGTACTTTCAGCACAACTCAAGCAGTTACAACTGTTTGGCCTTGGGCTATGTTCACCCAGCTTGAATGGTTAACGAGGACCTACGTAAACTATCATCTACAGGCTTTTACTGAGTTGAGTCGGGGAAACATCAAAAGTCTAATGCAGAACAGGTTTGCTTATTGTTATTTGCCCAGCAGGACAGTTTGTTGTTTTTACCTTTGTTACACGTGACCACAGATACATCCAAAAATAACCCTGTACTGTAAAAAACAATACACCTCAAAGCTATACTTTTATACTTTGGCGAAATAACAAACAGCAAGTTAAAGTAATTTGCACTGAGTCAAACTTAAAATGGCCACAAAGATCAAGTAAAACAAGAGGAATAAAGCTGAAAGAAATAGCTAACCTGACAACACTGACCCTAACATATGCATGTCATTAAAGAATTAAGTTAATAAACTAAATTACTCTCTTTTCCTGTCATAGTGTCTGCAAATTAATACGTGACTATTTCATATTCATACTAGCCGATGCTGCTTTCCTAAAGTTCCGGGCTTTCACTTCTTATCTCTGCTTACTGTGCTATGTACTTCCAGAGAGTCCTGCTCTGACTCGCCTCCTGCTGACTTAGCAGAGCCTCCCATCATAAACCACACAGGCTGGGGAGGCTAGACTAGGCTGACCTGAGCACAGATGAGCTCCAGAGCCAAACCACCCAGACGACAGCTTAGCTACAGTGCGCACTGCACATCTTTCCAGACATTAGATAAGCAGTCTGTCTTGCGGTGATTTGACAAGTAACCATGTTATATTTGAAACCTTCACAGGCCTCAGGCAGATTTTTTAGGCATAAATGATCATGTTTTGCAAATTATCAGAAATCTGCAACTTTGCTTGCATGTAAGAATGTCTGGCCAGGTATTTCATTGCTGCCACAAACATTGTCTCAGGGGTCTGTCTTACATCTGGGTAGAAATAGGACTCCTGCCTTAGAGATGGCTAGGGAGCTGTTTGAAATCACAGGTGGAGAATATGATCTCTTTTCTTCTCACCTGTGGTGGGTGACAAATCTCCACCTGCTAGCCCTGTCTGTAACTGTCAACAAGACTGATGGGGATTGGGGTGTCTGGGGCACTACAAGGGCTGGTTGTGCGAAACATGAATGCAATATGGAGGAAAAGGAGAAAATAAAGCAGAAACATCAGAGGTGTGTACATACTTGTGGTTATCAGCTATTAAAAAAGTGAGCAGAGTGTGGTTACTTGAGGTGTAGGTGTTTGAATCTATTAAAAGCGTGTCAACTAGCTCATACTGTGTGGGCAGTTATTAGTGACATGATTGATGGTAGCACCAGATAGCAGGCCATAACCACCTGTCTTAATAAGTGTGGGTGGCTGTGGCTTTGAGTTGATCCATTTTTCTTTTTTCAAGCCTTAGGCTTTGCCTTTCTACTCTGCAGTACCTGTTTACTGTCCTCTTCTTCTTGGGCCTTGCAAAAATCCTGCTCAATGGAGCAGTCCAGTTCACTGAACAATCCCACCTCCTCACAGTTCTTCAAGAAGCGTGTTGGTGTGGGCGTCTGGTCTGAAAATCAAGGGCATATTTGTCAAATTTTATCTTCGAAATTGACTGCTGTTGAAGGTGCACTATATAACTTTTAGAGTATTAATTTGAGTTATATAATCTAGATTATATTTTTTTTTGCTCAATAAACAGTACAAAAGTTAAAGTACAGATTTATTGTACATCTAGAGTTCATGTTTGCTCGTGCTTACAGCTAATTCTTTGATTAAGAATTCTGTCTCCTTGTTTGTATAGTATTTTTGTATATATGTTTGTATATATTGCAAAGTGCTTCTTTAATAATATTAAAAAGTAAGGCTTTACAAAAAGAACCATGGTGGCACAGGAAATGGAGCACAATGCAAAATAAGAATGAGAAATAAGAATTAAAAAATCAGGACCAGAACTCTGCAACACATTGTGTTTGGAGTCTTTTTTTATTACCTATAAATTCATTATCTTCTAACATGTAAATGTTACTGTATTATACTAGAGTTAGCTTAAACTAATTTTCATCCACAACCTCTTGGCAGGTCATTGATGAAACATATAACAACGATGGAACAGTACTTAAAAAACAGGGCTAATAATACAAAAATATACATGACATGTTAATTAATACATTAAAACACACCATGTTAGCAGGAGATACAGTATTTGCTAAACAAAGTAAAGGTATTTGTATTAGTTTCCCCAGATTTTACTGTTACAGTTTTTACTGTTTGAACTTTAATTTACAAAATCAGTTCTGTTGTACTCAATCTTAAGCGTTGGGAATGTAGGTTGTTTTCAGGTATTGGAAATTATTTCAGAAAAACATAAACTTCATGGGATGGAGAAAGACAGTACGCCTGACAGCCCCATTTCAGCTGATATAGTACAGATCCCACCTACAGAGTGGAGGTCTCATTTGTTGAGCCCAGTCAAGCCACAGTTTTCAACTTGACGTTGTGGGGGGTGCACAAAGCTCAGGTTTCAGACAGTTGAAGGTGATTTTAGGATCAGGCTTGTTTCAAAGGCTAAAAGCATACTTCATGGTCTGTTTATCCATTCTGGCTAGACTGGGGATTGACTCAAACTTTCATCATGACCTGTGTGCCCAAAACAAACATATACTTTTTCCATTTTTGCTGTGAAGTAACAAGCTCTATTAATAAAAAAGTGAGTCAGTGTCATTTTTTAGTAAAGGATGACTCCAAGAAAAGAATAGCAAATGGTACAGGAGGTTAACTTTAGGTCAAAAGCATAGCAGTAAAAGCCAGAGAGCCAATCATTTTGGTGACCAGCTTAGAGTGTGGCTGAGCTGTAACTTACAGTATAAGCGATGACTATTTTATCCTAAGATCAAGGTCTCAGTAGGAAAGAGAAATGGCGAGCGCTGTAACTCAGTCAACACTTGATAACAACACCTGGCCTAGAAAATCCGATCCCGCTGTCCACAGAGCGTAAATAATAAACAAGACACAATCTCTGGCGAGAGCAGCTCACACTATTGTCTAGTGTGGCCTCTAAGTTTCTAGGAATGAAGATCTACATACTTATAGATCAGCCTTGGCGTATTGTTGTGGGTTATTTGGAGATTCTTAGATTAGCATATTAAGGTGACAATCAACATGTTGATTGGGACTTGTACACCCCACCATCCATAAAACCAGTACACACCATCTTCCACTGTCTCTTCAGCAAGATTAAGACTAATGTGACCTCTGATGATCACACAAAGAAACAGGGAAGAGAAAATTAGCTTAACATGCTCACTTCTTTGCTCATTCCTCAGCAACTCTGTAGTGCACGTAAGTGGTTTGCACTACACAGAGCTAAGCTGCTGCAGTATGTGTCATACATTTCTGTACACAGCTGGTATAGACACACCATACAAGTTTCTGATGATAGACAAGCGTGTCTTAGAATGAGTCACCAAGGTTCACACATGCAAATGAACTACAAGTCCTCCACGAAGCCTGTGGAGGTAGAGTGTGAGTCTGTAGTGATCTAGCCATAACTCACCTGATAACATGTTGTCGTTCTTTATGGAAGGGAACTTAAGAGTCATCTCATGTTTGTGTCGATGTATCATCAGGTGATCCTCCGTGGGGAATCGCTGTTGAATTTGTTAAAAATGTAGTATTTTAAGAGTTGTATGTGCAAGTAAGTGTTCTGTTAACTCTTTTTAAATAAACAGGCCCCCATACTGCAGCTTTAACCCTAAGTAGCAGCCACAGCTGCTCTCTATTTAAAAAGTGCATCCATTAAGAATATCAACCCTGGTGCTGGCATAAAAAAGAATTTTTTTTCTATAGGTATTTTTACACCTGCAACATTATTTACAGTTTGTGTTTCACTCAGTTCCATGCTATTCTGTTTCTCCCTTATGCATGAGGCAGTAAACCACTCCACAGGACTCCTCTGTGCACACCTCTTCATATTACACACATGCACGACACACTATGTTGTAGTGTTTTGCCTTGAAACGCTCACCTGAGAACAGCCAGGAGCGTTGCACACGAACGGCCTTTCCTGGTCTGCGTTCATCACTCTGGCCACCGTCTCATAAAACTAAAAAAATATTAAAGAAAGAAGGAGGGAGAGAAAGCGAATGACTTGAGTTTCCCCCATTAACGTCCAAGAGGAAAAATACACCCGTTGTGCAGCGCCTGACATAAAATTGCCATGCACCTGAAACAGCTGTGCGGTTATTTTCAGTACTAAACATACAGCTCACTCTACAGTAATCTAGCATCCACTCAAAATGACATTAGGGTTAAAGCTTTGGGTTTTCTAGGGTGTACAACACTGTTATCAATTACTTATGCAATTTGACATTAAACAATTCAATATGCGTTAATATTTGATTTTTTTTTTAAAAAATAACTATTCTTTTGTAATCACATAGCCTGCTCTAAAGCAATTCATGAATAAAAACAAAAAAAAAAATGATGTATTGCAATAGCACTTTTTAAATAAGGTCAGCTGTGACATGTTTTATTTTTTACTTGACCAGTAACAACAACATGATCAACTGTGTTTGAAATATCCACTCAAACACCACCCACACGCTTAAAACCACAAGACAAGGTTTCTTCAAATGTTAATTCTCACCACAAAGTGACAGAATCTGGTTTTTAACCAACATACGGTGCTGGTCTGGCAACTACAACTACTCCCTAGTAATGTGAAAGCCTTCTCATTAATGTACCTATAGAACATTAAATTACCAAAATGAACTGGCAAGCACCAAATACCACTTTTGAACATTGTTTTTTTTTTTTTTTAAGTTTACGTCATGAAGTCCTCCAAAGATTTTATTGAGTTTCTCTGTTGGTACTCATCTCATAGCAAGAAACTAGGAAAGAAAGTAGATGAAGAACAGCACTGCACAAGGAATGAACACAAAGTGTCTGGTTTGTTTGCTTTAAAAATTTACTTTAAAACATGAGTTACTTTTAAAGCTTGCAAACAGCAGACAATATATTTGTTTATCTGAAAGTGCTGCCAAATATGTGCTTTTGTAAGTTATTGTACAGTACATTACAGCTATAACCAATGCATCATGTCAAACGTGCAGTGGCTTCAGTTATTGTTTTAGATGCTTTAATAATTTAAAGTGAAAGAAAGGACACACTTTCCCAGAAAAAAGAGGATGCATATTGCACTCAGTTGACGATATAATGAAAACAGGCTGACTAGATTTATGACAGGATGCCAGAAAAAAAAACTGTGATAACAGAAGCATTGTAACAGCTTTTCAAGATCAAACCAAGAGCAATGACTTGTCATTTAAAAGGCTTTGATGTGCACTTTAATCAATCAATGCATTTAATGCACATGAGATGCCTCAGGCACATTTAAATAATAAATCCATAAACTTTTACAACAGCTGACATAATTGTTCCTGTCACAATTATCTATAGCACTAGTTGTTCTACTGTTGTTGGCAAAAAGTAGACATTTATATTTACATTGTTTAAAGAAAAAAATGACAAGACAACAAGCATAGCTGGTGTACAAATCCAGTGTCTTTAAATACAGAGTGATTTGTATCTGTGAAAAGTATCGAAGCTGTCAATAAGAGTTGCTGTCACTAAAAGTTGGCACTAAAAATTGGTTAGTTTCTAATCTTATTCTTTAATCAGTGATGTCTTTTTTAATTTCTTTTATGTTATTTAAAGCATTTTGGTCCCGCTGAGATCAATCATTACTTTTCAAGGCAGGACAGCGATGTAAAAAATTATCAACAAATAGTTGTTTCAATAATTGTATACTGCATTTATTATTAAAGCAGTTCATTATGATAATTGTGTTAACAACACATTTAACATAAGCACAAGATTAGACATTTCTTTAAATTAAATCAAATTAAATGTTTTATAGAAAAAAGTTGATTCAGCCTGAGTCGGCAAAGTACGTTACACACCGCTGACTGCTGTATTACAGTGTATTTCTTATTAACCTCATTACTGATGACCCGAGTGACCACATGCCAGTACTAAAGATACCAAGCACTTTTTGACAGTTTTTTTAAATCAGTCCTTATTAATCCACTGCAGCATAGCAGAGATCATCTTCAGCTATGAGCAAGTGAACTGAAATAGCAGGAAGATTCAATATGCAGGTCTTTCAGTATTGTACATGCAAACGGAATGAAGATTCAAACTCCATACAGAAAGGCACTGGTTGGGGGTTTAAACAAAAAATCTCATCGAGAGCACGTGAGTGTCCCGAGTGTCAACAGCTTCCAAAACTACTTTTTCTTTACACCGGTAAAAAATTGGTAGGTGTGGGGAAAAAAAAAAACACTGCAACTTTATTCTAACATCACAAAAGCAAAGCTAAAAGAAGAGAGTTGGAGACAAAGAATCTACAGTAAACAATACAACAACACTTTCTTTGTTTTTTTGTCTCCCTCAAGTTGCACTGCTGCCATCTCTTAAAAACAAGCAGTTCAACAATGTGTTTAGAGACTAATAATTTAATCATCAGTATTAGGTGTTTGTTTTGTTTATAATGAGCAATCTTGATGCAAAGACAGGATAATTTACAGTATTTACAGCACTGATACCGCACCCAACAGTTCTCCTTCATTACACATGCCTGCCAACATTGTTAGTTCACAAAAACTAAAATGCATCTGAAATTGAAGTCAATTCCACATGCCCCATGTCAAGCCTGAATACCTTCATACACTATGTACATGTGTGTCATTTTCATGGGTACAGACTATTTCTTCAAGCACAGTCAAAACACTCAAATGTTGTGTTATGCTAAGCAGTGCTGTTTTCCTAACAAGCTGTACTTCATGACCAAGCCTGCAGACCAGGGTCTGGACAGGGTCTCTCTGTCAGAGAGCAATGAGCCCTGGTCTCTCTTTCTGTCACCAGTTCACTTCGTCTCTTTTGGAGGGCCCCTGAAACTCACCCAGTTTCCTTTGACACAACAAACATGCCTAACACTGCTGATCCTAACCCTGAACCCAAACTAGAGATCCAGGATGACGGTAAGTACAACTGTAGAATCAGTGCTTCAAAAAAACCTATCGCTGATTATTCATTTCTTAAGTTAAAAATGTAGGCCACATTTTATCTCCTATACACTTACAGGAACTTTTAACTTTTCGTACTTTTCTTGCTGCCGCTGACGAACATCTGTACGACTATGAAACACTTCATTTATACCCAAAACTTTACAATAAATCACCAGAAAGCACTAACAAAAAATGAGAAAAAAGAGTATCCATGACTATTGAACAGACGCTAAAAATTTAACGTTTCTGAAATGGGACTCAATCATTTCATCTCCTTTACCAGGAAATTCAAACCATATGACACATAAAAATTTTAACCATTAATTCTGTGAATGCCTCTGTGAATTATCCAACAGCTTTCACACTTCAAATTATCAGTACTCAAGGCCCTTTCCTTGGAAGGGGCACTTGGCTCTCATTTGATATCGATGTTTTAGTTTAGCACAGGAAATTTGGTTACACTTTACATTAACTATGTCCTGATGTGTGCGAGGGGAAGGATTAGGGTCCGGCATTCGATTTCAAGAGGAGCTGGGGAGGAACTCTCCAGGTAGAGAGCATATTAAAATTTAAACAATATGGTGAGGGAAAGAGGGGTTGTGGTGCAAAGGCATATGGGGTTAAAGCAAGCACAAACATGCGCAGAAATTCAAATCTCCAGCTCCCCATAGCCTGGGCCTTTGACAGCACAAGTTCAAGGCAGGATCACGGCGATCCCCGAGGCAGGGGACGTGGCCTTCTTAGACAATGTCTGCCCTGAACTCCTGCTCTTGAAGTGAATGCATGACAACAAGACCGCTGTGATGTGAACCTCGAAATCTATCAATTACTGGTCCCTTCTCCAACATCTAAACTTAAAACAAATAAAAAAATGCCTCTTCAGAGGGCTAACATGACAAAAAAATACCACGTACATTACTCTGACACACAGAAAGTTTTATGCAATGGCTGGAATAAAGAAAAAGCTTCAGAATATATTTCTATTTTAAAAAATGCAAGTCAACAATTAAAAATGAATGCAACAGCTTTTTTTAGGTAAAATGAAACTGTTGATTGATTGTGTGATTTCTGTTTTGATTTCTGTTCTTTGACCCCTTCTTACATTAGCCCAATCATTACCAGAGGAATGTTTTATCTTGTGCACTTGAGACAACCGTCAACAAGTTAAGGGCACATTTTATTTGTCCAGTAAGTTGCTTGACTGCAGTCAAGCAGATCAATGTGTAAAATTAGGGCAGAAATCAGAGCTACTACATGACTATTAAATAACTCAAGTCATTTGGTATGTTTATTGCAGAGTCAGTGACTTTACAGTCTTTGCTCTTATTAACTTGATCTGCATTATGTTTTTTCCCTTGTAAATTTAAAATATTACTGACAGTTACGTTTTAGATAAAAAATATAAAACAAATTTGTTATTATCATTCATGATTTTCAAGGGATTTTTCCATTCCTCGTTATTTTTCTTGAATTTAAAACCCTAGATATTTTTTACCAAGGCTTTTTGCAACAAAAAAGTGTAAAATGTCATAATTAGAGTTCAACTTTCTAAACTTTTTCTTAAACTGTTGCTTTCATAAAATAGGCAACCTCTTTTTTCATAAGACACAATATGGGCCCCCCTCCAAAAAAATAAAAATTAAAAGGCCATCATAGTCTGTGTGATCAGAAGACTGAAGTCAACATTAAACTTAAATACCTTATTATCAGGTGTTAGGCTATTAACACAGCCAGTTTAATAGGACGCAATAAAACTGAAAAAAAAATTGATCTAAGGCATCTTGTATGAGGTACGAGTGGTTATTGATAGTGTTGTCACATAAACATAATGACAGCGGGGGGTAATCAAATGATTAAAACATCTTTCTTTTTTCCCAGCCGTATAGCCACAAAGCGCGCCTCGTCAGCACAACCTTCCTGAATGTAACCCTCAACATCTCAGCGCTTAATCAAATATCGACTGGCCTGCAGAATGACGTAATGTTGGTAACACTGCTGTTCAGAAGAAAAGGGAACGTAAATTTCCCGAATAGAAAAGCATCACTCTTCTATTTTTTAACTGACATAACATGCAAACCCGAGCTATCATTTTCCAGACGATCGCTGGTGAACCGCAGCGCGCAGAGAGTCCGGGACAAACGCCGGCTCTGCATATCCCGAGATGGGACAGGCATGACAATGATGTAGGGATCCAGCGCTGCAGCTTTGGAACTCATTGAAAAACGAGAAAACGTGTCAAATTAGTGTTAAGCGCAATAAAATTCCTCCTTTGAAACGAGGCATAGTGTCGTTTTTTTTGTCGGACTTGAGGTGAATTCCTGAAGACTTGTCTCCGCTGCTACCTGACAGACCGAGCAACAGCAGCGGCACTTGACTCCACGTTCAACTTCCAACAACAAGTCAACAGATTGGCCAACACAGACCCCGAAGAGAGATGACAATGCACGTACACAAACAAAACTGACACAGCCCGTTATCTTGTTTAGCTGCAAGCAAAAATTTGTTTTGAAAAGCAAGAAAAAAACATCTTTGCCAAGACCCCTAAAGCGAACAACAAAACAAGCTGTTGCATGAAAAAAGAAGGAGAAAAAGTAACAAGGACCGATTTTAACAAACAAAACAAACCTGCAGAGGCGCATGCACGGTCCTCTGCATGTTGGTAGAGGGTTTTCAACTCACCAAACAAGTGTAGAAATTGTGAAGCAGTCTCTCAGAAGAAACCACGTTGGACTGAGAAAAGATTACAATACGATCTATTTAGAGAAGCATAACGTCACCCCTAGGTGACGTCACGTGGGATTCCTGAACTTCTAAATCATTGCGGTCCGCTTAGAGGCGGCGCGAGCAGGGCGGAGTTTGCAAATGCACGCCCAGATGGACACTGCCGGAACCAAAGTGGGTGTGGTGCAAAGCAGGGTCTCGGGTACTGACCAATCAGGCATGCAAATAAGCACACTTTCGAGCATTTTACACCTAATTGATAAAAATGTTGATTTTTGCATCGTATTAACATGGTGATCTCAGTTAACTGGATGTGCAACGAGATTTACACTTTTTCTCACTTGACAGACGGTAGAATGCATCAAGCAGCATACTGGAAACATTACAACAGCCCATTTGGATCACTACAGAGCTAATAATTTACATGCTCTTTGTATTAGACATTTTGATTTGTCATAAGAAAATCACAGGTGTAACTCCTAAAATTCTTAGAGGCCCTGTCCTATACAAATGTCCTAATGTGAGGTGTGACATCAAGCCAGCACGCACAATACTGGGACTGAAACTGTAGCGGTTAAATGTAATTCAGCCAATGTAAATGTATCATTTATACCTGTTGTTTTATTTAATTTGTGTACAAGCCTTATTGGAATAATTAGATAGAGAAAAAACACACAGTATTACAGAAGGAAGCTAAGTTTTTTTGTTGCAATCCAAGGTGTTCATGCCGTGAGATAGTTTCATGCTATATTAAAAACCCTTTCCAGACATGTTTTACAGTATATACAAATATTCTGATACCATTAACATTTAGTTAAACACTAACACTGTTTTCTAATTTGTTGGAAGCACATTTAGCCTGCTCAATCTTCTTCACTAAAAATATTTGGTAACATGGATTACAGTCCTTATGCTCTTTACACCAGTGTGCATTAGACTGACTGGTTGGGGTGTTGTGCACATTAGGATGGCTACCTTAAAAGAAACATTGGAGAAATTCAACCAAGGTTCCATGTTTGAAAGGCAGATTGAAACTCAAATATGTATAGGGCTCAGATGAGATTTTGCGTACCAAAATCTATTTCATTAGACTTATTAGAATTGTAAGTGTTGTTATCATCTCTTTAGTTAAGTTGTTAGTTTGTTAGCTTGTAACTGGCAATGGCTGACGCAGCATTAGTGGTTGTGTGCTGATGCAATCTTGCACTCTCTTCCCTGACACTGATGTTTCATGCTGGAGATAACTCTGCAAGTTTCTTTTCCTACAATTGCCTTTGAATTTCTGACCTACCAAATCTAGCCTTTCCAGGTCACTTTTGAGTTCAAGACTTTAGGGAAGTGCACAGAGATCTTACCCTGAAGTAACAAAATGAGAAAACACCTCTTTAGTGACAAACTTTGCACAGATACAAGTCGATACAGTCAAGGTAATTTTTGGGGACATCCAGGAGAACTTGGTCATCCACTAGTATAGTGTGAAATACCTGTAGTGGTAAAGGGCCTGCTGCCACAGGGCCCTGAGGCAAAAATGGGCAACTGGGCCACTGTGAACCTTCCCATTTCCTACACTCCTCACTGGCCTCTAATTTTGTGTGTGTCAATTTGATCAAAATTGCAACATGTTAGCACAAAGCAGAAACAGTGAATGCCTAACAGCACAACTAGATTTGTCAGACAGACCCTCTTCATATAAATGGATTCGAGATTGAAAAATTTAACAGGAGCCACCCATCATTTAGTTGATCATTTCAATTTAACAAAAATCAATAAGCCTGGAGCTTTTTGGGACATTCACCTTCAGAGGTCTTGGGGCATTGTCCACTTGCTCAGTTGGTAATCCAGCCTAAGTGACAGTTTTAATATTTCAAAGCATCTAAGCTTTATATTACTCTCAGACTTCACATCCAGGGCTTGAACAGTTTGCTTTATTTGCTTTGGCTTCTTGTATGATTTTATTTTGATTTTATTAAACCACTTTTTATATTGAACTTTTTTCACAGAAGTGCTATAACCTGGAAGACCTTACCTGCGTAATCTTTACAAATGAACTGAATGTACAAAACACATTTGTTTCGCACTGCCTAGCCTTAGATGTGTATCTTAGCTACAGCACATTAGCAGAGATTTAAACAGCTTTGAAGTACAAAGCATTTATGCTGGAGCTCTGTGTGACCTGCTGGTGCCAACTGGCTGTGATTTCTTGGGCCACAGACACAGATAGTGAAGCCATCCTTGGCTCTGGGGATTAATGACTTCTCACACATTGAGAAATGTTTACCACTCGCCTGCGACCACTCCACTAGACGCACTAAGAGCTCTGTCACTGAAACAATAACGCAGTCTGAAAAGCCCTCATAATTCAGAGCTTCTCCGCCTCTGTCTTTTAACCAGAGCTTTAATCAACGTTTATGACATCCTTTTGTCTCTTTATTGCCAATATATTTCCCAACCAATCCAAACATTATGCTCCCAGAGGAGCAGACTATTATGGTTTGAAAGAGCCGATACAGTTGGGGTCAGTGACCCACACTAAAGCAGATTTGATCTATATTATACTAAACCTTTTATTATTATGCTTTTGTGCAGTGCTTTTGAGAAAGATCACCTTGGGAAGATTAGGCCCAGTTAGGATGCTTTGTTGCAGCAGGTGCAAAATGTGATAGAGGATAAATAATCGAGTGTCATACAGGTTTTCAATGTGTAAACAAAATACAAAACAACTTAATATTTTTTTTCATTCAATCAAAGATGGAAAGCAAGTCTTCAAATAACTGAAACTTACTAAAAAACAATATTTTCTGCTCTCAAGTGGAAATTATTGTGCATGCAGGGACAGAAATTTTGGGCTCTCAGTATAAACACCAGACATTAGTGAGACAAGTAGTAAGATTTAAACTGATTGTTCATCCAGTTTCTTGCTAGCTTAATTTCAAACAAATTTCTAATAAATTTCTTTACTTAATGTCACGTCCAAAAAGTTTTAGGGGAATAGCACAGAAAACATTTTGCAAAATTTATCCAGGCATTCAAAAAAGAGTGACTAAGAAATTCAAATTGAATTCAACTTAATTCATTAAGGAGATTACTAACATTAACTTGTTAATGAATACAGGCCAAGCTGCATTTTTTAAATCTTCATTAAACTCCTCTACATTTCCATTAAAAAGTTTTCAGTATGCAGAGGCAACCCATCATCCTCCCTAATAAAATTTTGATAGCATGCAAGCTGATGTTATGTTGATAAGTGTCTATGACTGAAAAAAGAAGAATCTCTATGCTGTTAACCTCTGATTACTTTAATCCAAATAATGTCATGAACTGCAAAAATATCTCTTAATTGCAAACAGCAATGGGATAAGGTGTTTTTGAGTGTGCATGACATCCCTTGGTCTAAGATTAACCAATGCATCCTTACAAAAGTCTCCGCCTTGGAGAACAATGTTTTAGGTGTCTACAGGTTAAGGAACAGGTAATATCGCATGAGTCGGTTGGGATTCGGAAACCAAAGTTTGACACTGGTGACATTGCTTATCAAAATCTGGGGTAGGTTGCAAAATATATTTATGTGTTTATTATGTAATGCAATAGCATCTGTTTAAAGACAAAGGTTGCTTTACCATACTGCAAAACAACTTTACAGTGGTCAAAATGTTTTACTGAGTTTTGGGCTGTTTTGGAATTTAAATTTTACATAAGAGTAGGAAACTCCATATATGACTTTTTTGGAAGAAAACACATTTCTCTCACCCCATCCTCTTACAACTTTGGCTCTACTCACTTAAGGTTTTTGAAAATAATGGTCAACTGATCAAAGGTTTGAAAGGCACTGGAGCGGCAGAGACTTGGGACACCAAACATAACTGTAGAGTGCTATGTTGAAAGTGGGAGCCTAATTCAACAAAACATATGTGCAGGGAGGTTCTCAGCAGATAACCCCAGTGACATTCCTGCACTCAAACACTCAACCCTGTAACATTTACATTAGGTGGCTAGTAAATGGTGGGGCCTATGTGATGACTCTTTGAATTTATAACAGTGTGGAATGATATCCTGTGTGCTCTGCGTTTGTCGGTGAGAACATCAATCTTTTGACATCTAGATTGCGCTTCTGTGTGTGCTAAAACTGAATTATTAAGGTCATTTGTAAAATTATTTATACATTTTCACTGGCTGCAGTTTGATATGTTTCATGGACTATGAATTTCTGAGGATAGAATTAACTTAGTATCTTTTATTTGAGACATTTAACTTAACTAATTTATAATACAAAATAACATAAATAAAAGTGTAGATTCATTTGCAATGTTAGTTATGTTGTTTATTGGTTTGCAAAACTTTCTGTTTTATAAATGTCCTAAAAATAATTCATAAATAAACACATGGATGGTCTGAGTCTGAAATTAATTTTCAGGGGGGGTTTGGCACTGAGAAATCTCTGCTTCCTCTATGTTTTAACACATTTGAACACATTATATTTAAAATTGTAGACAAGCTTGACTAAACCTCTGTGGGTGTGAAACTGAAGACACCAGATGAATTTTCAGTGCTAGCTTATCTAGTTGGTTCTGGTTAGTTCTCATATCTTGGCAACAAAGTAAGTCTGTTACATATCCACTTCATGCTCAACCCCTTGGTTGTGATTTAATCACAACATACAACGGCCTGTCATGTGCTATTTCTTAATCCTGTCTGTCAGGACAAAAGATTTTTTGAAATTATGTTTAAGTATTTGTTCAACAATTCTTTAATAACCTGACTGTCATATTTTCTAGGATGGTTATTGTATCATAAAAAAACTATAATCTTACTTCCTGTTGAGCTGAGATTTACCTGCAGCTGCAAAATGTACCTTCCCCTGCATGTGTTCTACACTGAGGTTAAACAACATATTCAGTAAATCTCTAGTGCAGCAAATCACAAATGCATCTATTACCTCATCTTTATTAATAGAGTGTAACAAACTGAAGAGTAATGATAAGCTGTAACTATGCTCATCAAACACAATAAGCAATAAATAACTGTGGGTATGTATATCCAACATTTCAAAATGAAAGCCATCAGCTTCCTCAAACAAGAGGCCATGCATGATGTAATGTTTTCTAAGTAATATCCCGCGGAGTTTTCAGGCTTACAGTAACTGGAATCAGTTTTCTGAAAATGTGCTGGGCCCTGTAATGACCCATTACACCATCACCAGGCACAAACTCAAAGTTACTACATGGTCAATAAATGCAAAAAATGCTTTAAGAAATGCTAAAAAAGAAGGCAAAAGGGAAGAGAAAGAGGAAGAAAAATCAAAGTCAGTACTCTTTTTACTGTATTTTTGCAGGATAAATACTCCTGTCTACAGTGACATGTATTATTGCATGTAAATTAACAGCTCTCAATATTTGTCTTGCAAGTGATTTTATGATGACCTCTCCTTCATTTAAGACACATTTAAAAAGAAAGTTAGATTTAGTAAACAGTAAGACACCAAATGTGTTGCTCTAAAAATCTGCACAAAAGAGCTTCAGTTGTTTACATTGTGTGACCTCATTTGTGAGGCTTGGGATACTTAGAAGACTCCTAAATGACTGCACACAACAAACATGGCTCACATTCATCTTCTGTCCAACAGTGCCATTCTGTGGCCATAAGATGTTTTTCAGCAACTTGTTGATCCAGTGTGAGCACTACAATGTCACGACCACTGATATTCTTATTAAAAAAAAAAAAAACAATAACTCGCATTTAACATTTTAGTGTGGATACAGGTGGACATAGATATAGATTTGGATATGATTCAAATTAACACAAAAACTTTAAGAGTTTGTTAAAGCAGCACACACCCTACTAGAGGGCAGTGTATGGGAGGTATGTTTTGGAGTAAATAACAGAGGAGGCATGGTAGAAGAACTCAGCAGGTAGTTAGTAGTAATTATGATGATCAATCTTTTTCTCCATCCCACCAACTATACTTTGAAAAATTACAGGCATCAAGTTAGATAATGTTTTTCAAATCCACTTCCTTAAAATTTGACAAATTAAACTGAAACTACAATAAAGGTGCTTGAGTTTTCTCATGGTAAAACAATGCCCTTCAAAACTTTTTAGGGTGGTTTATTTTATTTTGGGGCCCGCTGTAGATTATACCGTAATATTATACACTGTAGAGTTTCAGGCCATTTATTGTCTTAAAAAATCCATACTATTAATTGAGATTATGGCCCAATGTTTGTAAACTGTATTGGCACAGTATAGGCTTTGATGTTATTTTTTTGAAAGTTATTCATAAAAAGTCTCAATAAAGCAACTAAATGCAATGGTCCCTTTATATTAAATACAATGGTATTACATTTCAACGGTCGAGATACGTAGTAAGTGAGTGAAAAAGTGCTTACTATATTATATTTTTTGCATGTTTTTCATAAGTATTTCAACTAAATTTCACAAAGTTATTTAACTATGATTTACGGAAAATTGCCGCAATAGTTAAAAAAAATTTAAGACATCAACTGGCGTCTATTAATCGTTATGTATCATTATTAGCTGGAGAAATATCTTTCCTAATCATAATGTCAAGATTGTCTACACGTTCATCTAATTTAATAGCTGCTGAATTATTACATTTGTCTCGTGTTGTATAAATGATTGTAGTTATTTTTTCTCAAAATGCTTTTGAAATGAAAGCCAAAACCGCCTTACTTCCGGTCTTGTTGTCGCTCTCCAGCTGGTTTGACGCAGCTCGGAGAAGTCGCCGCACCGCTCCAGCTGTTTGCACCGCTGTTCGCCTCTCGTTTCCCTCCTGCTCGCCGCTGCTGCTGCCTTCCCTCATTTCCAATGCAGCAGCGACCATGACAGGCATCGCCGCTGCTTCCTTCTTTTCCAATGCTTGTAGATTTGGGGGCTGCGGACTTCACTTCGACTCTCTGGCCGAGCTCATCGTGCACATCGAGGATAACCACATCGGTAAGCGCCGCTGAGTAATGAGCGCCGCAGCTAGCAATGGCCGAGGTTTGCAGCTAGCAGGCTAAGTTAGCGAGCTAGCAAGTTACTTCCTGCGTCCTGACAACCCTGTTGCTAGGTGTGGTGGCAGTTGCTGTTTCTGTGTCGATGTTACAGTTGCTTGTTCACTACCTGCAATTAAGTACAGACGCTGTGTTACTGATAAACTGCTACATCATCAGCGTCACACTGAAACACCGACAGTTTCTTCACGCTCCGTAGGGTCGCTCGTGCAACATTATTGCAGCGCGAGGCCCGCGCGCAGAGCTCCCTCGGAAGCGCCGTGAGTTATCTTGCAGTCTGTAGAAGCCAGTGAAGACAAAATGATTAACTATCAACTTTCAGTTTCAGTCCGCCTGTATTTAAGTTTTCCTTTTCTTTTTAAGTAAGGACGCGCTCTAATGTCATATCAGTGTATTACATGTTTAATTTTTAAGGTTAACAACCACAAGGTTTTGACTCTCTATTAATGATGAAGTTTAGGGGAGGGCATTAAGGTAATTACATGGTTTGCCCTATCTTTTAGTCATTAGGTTGTGGTTTTGAGAGGTTATTTTCAAAGATTTAAATGGTCCATTAAGTTAGATATCCGCCTGAATTACCGTTAAAAATCAAAATAGTTAATTTTTGTTAAAAAATTAGCACTAGTGTTGGACCAGTTATAAATAGTTGTTTTGAAAAAAAGAGGAAACATTGCATTAATTTTATTTTTTAATTATACACCTTATTACATTAGTTTTGAATATCACAAGTGTAAAATACTTTTTTTCTAAAAGGAGATCAATTTAATATGTAAAAATCTCACATTATATTTATGTTAGTCTGAATAATTATAATAAAAAACAACATTGATCCCAAAAAATGCAATAAAAAAACAACATTGATTAAAAAAACAAAAAAACCCCAAAAACTTGTAGGTATCTGCTTAAAAAATTCAAGTGGCAGAATTAGGCTCCTTTAAAAAACATATTTTTAATCGGCAACATAATAAACTTTAGACATGCAATTGCCTTATTATTTAAATATATGAATGCCCTACATCACTCATAATCATGCATGATGTCTGTCTCCAGATTATGTTTGTAATATATAAGATTCTTTTTAAAAAAAAACATACTCAATTATGTTCAGTCTTTGCTATGTCAGTCTGTCCACTCAATAAAAGGATAAAAGGAGACAAATTACGAGTCATGTACACTTGTGTAAAATACCAACATGTCCACCTTCAGTTCATCAAAAAACATATTAAAAGCTAAAATCTATTTAAGAACGTAAGATGTCTTTTGAGAACATATGATGCCATCATTCATCGCTAACCCAAAAATATCACAGTGCCATTTTAATAAATTGTCTTGAAAACAACCTTGTATTATTTTTAAAAGACATTCTTTTCATTATGTCATTCTGAATAAAATAGACCACCTCCAATGATCGTCAACATCTGAAAAATTAAAAAATTACATCTAAAGACAGCTTTATGTGGCTGGTTAGAAAACAGGTATCGCATATGCTTCTGTAGCAGTCTGTTAGAGAGTGTGTTGTTTTTCATGCTATATAGATTTGAACTTTGACTTTGCTACACAACCGGGACTACATAAAACAAGTGAAAGTCAGTCTGAAATATTATACATTTTTATCACATTCATATTTCATTGTCTTTAAATCATATCAATTCCCAAGTGAATGTTGATCTACAGCACACCAACTCCAACACATAGCATGCCCAACACTGCCATCATTGCATGCTAGATAGCAGCTTAAAAAACGCTGTCCCCCTGACTGCACGCCAAGTTTTGCCCATATCAACAGCGCCATCGTTTGTTCATGCATGGCATGACAATAATGAACTGCTGCTGGGTGGGGATTGAGCTACTTTACAAAACTTTTTTCTGGTTGGTGAAATTTAACTTCCTCTGTGAGAGTTTGTTTAATGTGTGAGGTTAGGGTTAACTCATGTATTTAATAAAGTAATGCAATATTTACTGATTATAAATATTACTCTAGTTATGTAAGCACATTGGTCTAAGTCACCTCTGTTCACTGGTAAAGAGTTATTTTTTTAATTTACTATTGTTGTGACATATGAAGAAAAATATGGAAAGTAAAACTTAATTTTAGGGTTTTTAGCTAAGTTTTTTTTAATCATGGTTTTGCATTAAATGCCACTGGCTAGTGTATTAATAGCCTCTAGTGGCTTTAATATTAAATACATAAAAAATTAAAGCAAAAAGTCAGTATTTGGAGAAATTTGCATATCACTTTATTGATTAATTAATATTTTAGTTATTACTGTATATGTGTATTAAATAAAAGTGTATTCACATTAAGTCAGAAACAAAAAATGTATCTAGTTTTACATGCAACTTTAAATGAAATTATTATAAACATTACATTGAGTGCTAAGTGTTATACATTTATATCATAAAAAGTAAATTCCTCTTCTCACAGTTTGACACTTTTTTAGTCCTGCATCTGTTTCCCAATCTAATATTTCAGACTTGTATTATTGAAGCTGACAAGGCACAGCTGTCTCTGTTGTTCTTGTTTGTTGCTTGACTGGCTTTAATATCCTCTGCCCTCTGATTCTGTGCTGTGCATGTGTCCGAGGTGTTAGCCTTAGAAAAAAAGCTTCCAAATGACTTATTGGGGAATAATGAGGCAATTAGTTGGCTCAGAGTGGAAAAACTTTGCTACCCCCCTCCTTTGTCCGCTGGCCTGTGCCCACTCTGAGAAGTGCGAAATCTTGCGCGTTGTGCCAAATGCCTGTGAAGCATAATTACAGAGAGAGTGCTTGATTTGGCCTGTCTTCCTCCTCATCTGGTGGCCTGCTGCTTAAAGCACATTCTCCTTTATAATTAGGCGCCTGGAAAACAAGCGCACATTCTTGTCCCCATTTTCCCTACCCAGTCTGCTGATCAGGTCTGGGAACAAGAGGTGGCGCTGCTCTGCTATTGGAAGATATGCCTGGTCTTTACAGTAGTGTACGTTGGATATTAAAGGACAAAAATTGCCTCCTACTCGTTTAATAATACAGTGTCATACAGTAACCAGCTCAAAGGGCTAAGCTGCATAAATATAAGCATATATATAATGACAATGATCATAAGTAAATTAGAAGATATTTTTTATACTTGAATGTATCTCAATCCTTCCAGAGTAATTTTACACACATATATCACCGTGCTTGAAGGAGATTACTATCACTCAATAAATATAAGAATATAAATATGATGCATAGGTCAAAAAGCTCAGTGTTACAAGATTTTGGTGTTAATGTACACAAACAGCAATGTGGACATGGGTTACATTTTAATCTTAAAACAAAAAAATAAAATTTAAATACAGAATGATTTTTAGCCCAAATTGATTATGATAAAACACAGTCAAAATGTATTTTGACCACAGTTTCATTTTGATACGAGTGTTGGGTGGTCCTTTTAGTCCTTTGTAAACAAATGTGGCTAACTTTAAGAGAGCAGATGCTTATAAGCTGGAGAAAACACCAACAAGACCGGAGGATACCTCTTATACTGTTAAGCTTAAGAGATCTCCTCAGTAGTTTGGTATTCTTGTGCTGCAAAAAATATTGCACGCAATAAGCCACTGAATTGTTTACTTTGTCACCGCACGACCAGGCCACTGTAAGCCAGAAGCAAATAGTGACTATGTTATTTAGACCAGTGAGTGTGTGTGTACTGCTGGGGCCTGGTGCACTGTTGGACTGAAGTGTCCACGCTTGGTAACAATGAGTCTGTTTGTTGCCAATTCTCACTGGAGGCTCATTTAGTAGATTTTGGTATGCACCCCCCAAAATCTGCGCGGAAGCAATAAATTTGGGAAGCAGTAACTAGTTCCCTGATCTGTGCACCTGGTGGGCCTAATTACATTTCCCCATCCCCCGACAATACTGCTCCCGTTGCTGTGCACTGAATATGACATTAGGGGCTCCCGCACTCAATAACATGTTCCTCGTAGGAGATAATGTACAGCCTGTGTTGACATTGCATGGCATAGGCATGTAGTTGGAAACGGAGTTAATGTGATATTGCTGAAACCTTTTTACATAGAAAATTGGTTCTATGGATAATGTCAAACGGAAGATATTCTGCCCTGTCAAATACTCCTCCTTTACTGCAGCTACAAAAAATTGTCTATAGCTAAATTGACCATTTACTGATTTTTTTACATGTAGTATTTTGCAAATTACAAAAACTCTTTATTAGTTTAGATCTAATTTAAACAAAGACAATTTCAAAGATGGTTAATACTAAATATCTGACTAAAACCACAGGCATTTGTGTTGAAAAAATGCATATTAGAGCTGTCATTTTTCAATCCAAACAACCAAACATACTCTAGTTCCAGCATTTTTATAGTAAAGATGTAATTGTTTACTCTATTTTACATGGTTGTAAATAGAATATCTTTTGGTTTTGGGCTGTTGGTCAGAATAAAAACAAGCTAATTAGGTCATCTTGAAATCTGAGCAGCAAACATTTTAGGACATTTTGCACATTAAACTAATAATCTATCAACAAGCAGATAATTGAAAAATATAAGTAACTGTTAGTTGCAGCTCTAACATATCAGACATGCAAGTGCTAAATGTTTGCAATTAGCAGCATTAAATAAGTCTTTGTGTATGTATCCCCCTTCATGTTTGCATGTGTGTGCATACAAACTTGTCTTTGTTTGTGTGACTTATATGTGTTTAAGTTGCTGTTTCTGCTAAACATATTCATAATCGATCATTTTAACCTCCCTGTGTTTTTTTTTTCAGTAACCTGCAAAGGCAGCTTACACATGGAGCTTGACTCCATTTCATTTCCTCCTCAGAGGTCACATCATAATGAATTACCTGTGCCACCACTCCTGGTAATGTCCCCCGCTGCTCAGAGCCGCCATAAACATGTCACCATAATGCTCACCACTCTGCTCTACCCCACAGTACATTTGGCCATGAAGGTGGATGGTAGAGCCAGACACTGGTGGAAATGAGAGAGGGAGCTGTGTGTCTGGTGTGCGTGTGTGGGTGTGTGTGAGGGAGAGGGTCGTGGAGGGTGTTATTAGAGGGCAGCAGGCGTCACTTCCCCCGTTGCCTTAGGAAAGTTTGTTGTGTGATCGTCTCTGGGTTTCCTGTTGCGGGCCGTCATAGGGGCCCTAATGAGAACATGTTATTGCATCATGTTTTCTGCACTCATACACTGCAGCCACTGACTGAGTCAGTAGAAGTTCCCATATGCATGTTTTGCTCATGGACATCAGCATTAGCTACAGGCAGTGCTTCACAATTCAAAGTAAGTTTGCTGTGCCATTATATGAAAGCTAGGCAGGTTTGTTGAAATGAAAAATATATAGAACCTATACCTTTTTTTAAAAGGAACAATGTATTAAGGTATTTAAATATCAAGAAACATGTTTTAAACATCTCTAAATGGAGACTTGATGCATTTCTCAGTCTGGGTGTAGTTGTTACTTAAAGGATTTTTTTCTGATATGAAACAAATCAGCAGCTTTTTTACATTACCCTATTTTTTCTCTTTACTTTGTCAGGAGAGAATTATGTTGTGAATTACCTCTTGTAGATTAAAAACACTTTAAACAAATTCTCTTTAAAAAACAAGATTAGTGTTCAAAACTAAGAATTAAATAGCCTTATTATGCATTAAATATTTTAAATCAGATCCATTCTGCTTGTCTACCTTTCTCTTCTTTATCCCACTCACATCTTGCTTCTAATGGTTTGTATAAACAATCATTGGGGCTTTTAGGAACTGATTGTTTGCCTTTTGAGCTAGTGATGGTGAATAAATACCCCTTTGTTTCCCAGAAGGCTTCTAATAGTTGGCCACCAAGGTAGACCACCTGTGTAGTTTGATTAGAGGGGTTCCCATCTCCATTTGAGGCACCTTTGTCCTGGTCCTTGACTGCTGGTGGCCCCAAAAGAATAGCAGAGGCTGGGGGGAACTGGATCCTGCAGGCCTCCCTCTCCCCAGTCCCCACCTGAGGTGTGTGTGATTTACAGTGTGTGGGAACAGATTGATCCACTGCTGTTTGAGCGGTACGTGAGCAGGCTGCCATTCCTCTCTTGGAGGCTCATTAGGGATCTTAGAAGGGATTTCTTGTGCACTCACGCACACACATACCAGCTCACAGTCACAGCACTCAGAATAGTCTCTGCAATGCCTCTGGCTTTTGGCAGGGGAATAGTGCAGTTATGAATGTGTCTTTCCTACTCTGTGTTTCCATGACTTTGGCTGGAGAGTAGAGAGGTGTGCTGTCCTTGTCACTGGGGATAAATCCACTGTTAATGAAACACTTGCTTACGACTGAAGTCTTGAGAGAACCCTCCTGAGCCCAAGGCGCTGAGGTTTAAGCTGTTCTTAAGGCCTACCTGCCAGTTTCATAAAATTCTGCCACTTTTTCCTCGTCGACCAAGCGGCTTGGCTTTAACCACTGAGTGGATGATGCCCTGTGTCTTTCATCACTCTTGTCTACTTTTCAGTAAGACTGACGCTGGTTTGTTGACTCAGATTTCTGTCAGACCTCTAAAATGTGTGCTTTCTAAATGTGGTTTGTGTTGAGTTTTTCTGGTCAGCATCACCTTTCACGTCCCTCTTGACAGAATTAAGCCAGTAGTTTAAATAGAGAGTGCAGTCTGTGCTCTGTGTTTCCTTTATAGATGGATGTGTGTGCACATATGTGTGTCTGTACTTTCAATTTATACACCACATTGGCCATGTTTTAGCTTTTGTCTATGTTTCAACTGGCATACTTATCCTTATAGCTTCTAGATGACAAGATGAGTAGTTGCATTTGTGAGGAGCTCCACCCAAGGACCAGTTAAACTAATTTAAAACAGTTTTGTATGACTAAATAGTAAAATATTAGAGGTACAAATAAGATACTTCAACAAATATGTAGATTATGAGTCTTGAATTTACTTAACCATTGGAAACTTTCCAATAATGGTACCAGTAATACTTTTTTGGATACCTTAGTTTGAAGAGTATAAATGTGTTTCCACTATATCTCTTTTAGTACAAGCAGATGCATCTCACTTGATACTCAAAAAGTGTTGAAGTTTGAGACCAGGCGCTAGTCTTTTACCCCTTCAGGCCCACCTTGAGAATTTGAAGTGAAGTTACTATCCTATTACAGCAAAACACAGCTCATCAATTAATGGTGAGAGCACCGCTGAAGTCCAAGCAGTTCCTCTTTGGCATAAGGTCTCTCTGTCCAGCAGAAATTTTTAATGAAAATCTGTTTTAAGGTGTTTTGTTCCACACACACAAACAAACAAACAGGAGTAAGAAAGTGTGAGGGAAATAATTGAGTATGACTCAGTGTTTTATTGCAGCCTCAGAAAGGTGTTATGTACCCTTATAACCAGGAAAACTTTAATTTCACTCTTGCAGTATATTTGGTATCATTGCCATAGTTATCTTTGAATTCATCAACCAGGACTGGACTTGCTGAATATACAGATTCTTTTAAAGCTGCAGTCGTTGTGCTGTACAAAGGCATCATTTAAATTATGATGTTACAAATAGCCTAAGGTGTAAATGTTGTGTATAAATGAGCTTGTGGATGGAAACAAGCGATTTTAACCACATGGGGGTAGCAGTCTTTCACAGCTCTGTCAGAGGCAGACAGGGAGGCTCAGCTGGTAAGTGGTAGACACTGTTGTTTTATGGGGCATCTCTCTTCTCCCACATGGACGGCAGTGGGAAGTGTGTGTTTGAAGTCAGGCCCGCTTCACCTCAGGGTGTGGAGATTGGCTATCGTTGTACATTTAGCACCGCTGAGGAAGATGAATGTCTGGAGCACAGCATGGGAAAGCTCAGTATGTGTCAAGTGTGGTCATGTATGAGCAATGTGTCCTCTGCAGAGCACAGCTTTTCAAAAAGTGCCATGGAAATTCAAAAGAGAGGGCACTTGAGATGTTACATTCTCCTTGTTTTTCATTTAAAGCACCAGGTTAACAGTGTAATTTTGCAGTAAAGAGCGCAGAGGACAAAGAATTTAACCAAAAGTTGACATAGGTCTTCGAGGAAATACGTCAAGAGATCAGTGACTGTTTTCCAGAAACACTAAACTAAACAATGACTTGAGTCTAGACAGTGGTGCATGACATAATGTTTCAACCAACTGTATGGCATATTACACAATATCCTGCATTTTGATTATTTTAACTCAGCAGTTTTATGAGCCTTTATCCGTTGAGTCAGATGAGAATGCATTTTTTTGACTGCCCAACTCCTTACATTTATGCACACTCATTTATACCTGGGACTCTCCCAGTTAAACCACAGTTTGTTACTTTTTTTCATTGAGTGCAGTACTCATGAGCATAGGATATACATTTTTATAAGATAACAGAGAGAAAAATTTTAGGCACAGCTGTACAGTTGTCATCTTGAAAGTCACTAAAGAGATAAATGCACTGTTGAATTTTTGTATTGAAATGTTCATGCACAATAATAGACACACACAATGGGACACACAATGTTTTTCTCTGTGACCGACTGGCCATCCCTTATTCAGAGAAAAACAGGAAACTGTACCATAAAACCAAAACAGTCAGCTGCTCCTCTCAATATTGCCTTATATGACAAGATTTGGCATCGTTTACAGCAATATTATGCTCCTTATTTTCATTCTTTCTGTCTCGTTTGTTTTCACAGACACAGACCCCCGTCTTCTGGAGAAGCAGGAGCAGCAGCAGCCAACATATGTTGCACTTAGCTACATCAACAGGTAAAAAATATAGTTTTTTTAAGGAAAAAAAATGTTTGTCTTATTCATTTAACAACTCAATTATAGATGGATCTACTTTATGCATCTGGTGTGACTAGAACATTGATATTCCCTGAAAAGATATATCTGCAAAACTCCTCTATATCAGTGAGCATTACTAATGTGTCCAAGTATTTGCTCCTATAAGCTTCTACCAGCTTTTTCAAATGTCATCTGGTGGATTGCTTAGATGAATTGCCTCAGTATTTGGTAGTTGGCTTCTTTTTTATTGCCCAAGGTTCATCCCAGGCCTCTTTGATATGGTGCTTGAACAGCGGTTTTAGGGGCAACAAGCCAGTGTACAAGAAGGTCTGCCGCTGTCTCCCTGCCTTCACAAACACATCTTGATGTGGTTATCACTTAATTTGTTAATTCCACTCTTGCTTTAACAGTGTCTATGTTAACATTTCATTTTTATGGTACACGTTTACCAAAGATTTTACTATCCATCATAAACTCTGGTATTTTTTTAAAGGAATAAAGCCAATGATATTTTTTTCCACATGTTCTAGAGTAGCAAACTTTCAAACTAAAACTTTCTAAACATCAGGGCGGTCCCACAGCACCAAGTTTCTCATGTTGCATCAAGTGAGTTGATGCTCTTTTCATAAAAAACAATGGCAAACCCTGACTTGTCTCATATCCCACAATGCTAGGTTCATGACAGATGCTGCACGGCGGGAACACGAGGCTGTGAAGAAGAAAGTGCAGCCTAAGTTGTCGCTCTCTCTGACAAGCAGCCTGTCTCGCAGCAGCGTTTCCACTCCACCTCGCCACACCAGTGGAAACCTCACCCCTCCTGTTACCCCACCCATCACCCCTTCCTCCTCCTTCCGCAGCAGTACACCTACAGGTACATAACCACCCTGACCACACACTGACCTCTCTAGTTGGATGTCATGTATTTAGGGACTGCTTGCAATGAAATACATGTTATGCTCTGGTAGCTAAGCAAACAACAGTGTGGCAAAGCAGTTAGGAAAGCTGACATTTCGTCAGGAAGTTCACAGTCAATACAAGAATCCAGATGTAAACCTGAATCTCTGCAAGCTCTTGTTGTGCTCTAATTATCCTACATTACCGAAGTTAAGAGGGAACAAATAAGAATCACAAAAATAACAAGGCTGCTTATCTAGTCTCATCTCTTTAAACACACCACATAGAATAGCTAAAATTAATATAA
>JAPZDY010000025.1:11436761-11468697 GCA_029783645.1 Ctenochaetus hawaiiensis
TATGTCATATTTTTACATCTTTACTCACTTTTCAAATAGTAAGATATATAAATATTGTCAATTGTTGTGGCTTTGAAGGCTAATTTAATTGACATAATATGATTATGTTTTGCTTGTGAAAACCTCTTCATTCTTCATGAACTGATATGATATGTCACTTTTTAAAAGCTTTGATACTATGCTTTTTGGTACTCTGTAATTGATTGGCATTAGGAGGAGATCTTGGGGGGATATTGTCAATACAGCTTAAATTCAAGCTATAGAGGAAAAAATTAGCCCTCAAGGTCCAGCTAATTTTGTCTAGTTTACTTAAGTGTAAGTTGTATTTCTGGAAAAAGTTTTAACTCTTTTCCTTGGAATGTTTTCCCATGAACTTGTTAAGTAAAATATGCAGTCTTTAATGTCATGTCTTGTTTTTAGCTCTTGTGGTTTTTTAGCATATCTTCTGGCAAAACATCCTAATTAATTGACAAAACAATTGCAGCTCATTGACCTCAGTAAAATGCACACATTCTTTCCCACGATTGGCATATTTCAGTTTTCCTGGAATCTGTGACACATGATGTGGAAATAATGGGAACATTGTCCCAAAGCACATGTTGAGAAGTGGTCCACACTTGTCAGCCCGAAGGCTTGAAGGCCAGAATTTCTTTGCCAGAGATTAGTCACCAAAAGTGTATAAATGAGAGCTTATTGGAGAACCGTTTGTATGATGGCATGTCTGCTAGTGATGCCAATGACTGTTTGACTCTGTCTTTCATCCTCCCACAGGTAGCGAGTGTGATGAGGAGGAGGTTGACTTTGAGGAGTCTGACAGTGATGAGTCGTGGACCACAGAGAGCGCGATCAGCTCTGAGTCCATCCTTAGTTCTATGTGCATGAACGGAGGGGACGAGAAGCCCTTCGCTTGCCCTGTGCCAGGCTGTAAAAAGCGATACAAGGTAGGTTTCGCTCAGCATCTCTTTTCTTTGAATACAAACTGTAGATTAAACTTGATGTTATGCTTTGGATTTTTCTACCATTGTCAGGGAAACCAGATTAAAACGTAAGAAATGCGCATGCACCAAGTGTGAAATATGAGATCTTATTGTTTGCTCATAGAAATGGGAATTTAAAAAAGTAATTCCAAGCTGCTGACAATGAAAAAGCAGTTCTTCTTTGTGCATTACAGCATGTCAAAATAGATGCATACATCTAGTCTACTTCAGTGATGTGGAGTTTTACAGCATTTTCCACTCACATCTGGTGTGTGTGTGGTTGGGATAAATTATGTGCAGCTTGAGAAAATTGCATTGCTGACGTGAATGACAGGGTTATGGGTGATGACTTAGTCTGAGGCAGCAGGCAACATTAGGCATCTATTTATGGACAGAACAAGATAGATTTGTAACAAGAACACATTTTGTTTTTTCTGTCTATCAGCTCATGTCAAAAGGAAGCCACTTTTTAATATATGTTAAAGATAGCTGTAGGAAGCTCAATTGTGCGTGTTAACTATCCCCAGAGGTTTGGATAAGTCATTGCTTTGCATCTCATTAGTAAATCTCAAGTCTTTGCATTCAAGTTTCAAGATAAGACAGCGATTGCCCAAGTCACGAGCCAAATCCTGAACTTTGAGTTTTAAAATCCAAAGCAAGTCACACTGTGCTGTTCACCAAATGTAATGCCATTTCACAACAGAAGGTTGTCTTGTCATTCTTTGTGTAACTTCAGTTATTAAACAAAATTAAAAGTTGTTGCATCTCTGCAGTTGATTTTTTTTGTTGTCCACTTAGTTTTTACACATGGGAGACATTTTTTTGGTATAATGTAGTGTTAGTTCTTCATTGTTTCTCATCTGCAACTTGATGGTTCAATTAAAGTGGATCTGAAGAATTAAGTGTTTCATTTACTTGGTACTAATAGCATCAACGGTGGTTAATTCAGGAAATAAGGAGAGAAGTATTGATTTGTGGCACACTTTAAAAAGAACATTTTTTATCTACAGGCTTGATTTAAGACAGCAGAAATTTTCAAGCCAAAAGGCTTGAGTCCAAGTGAAGTTACAGTTCATTGATGTCAAAGTCCAAGCCGAGTTGCAATTCTTTTGTTTGTCAGAAGTCATCAAATTTGTGACTTGAGTCCACACCAAGGTAAGAGGCTGTTGTGGGAAAATCAGAAGTGATGGTTGATTGTCTCATTCTTCACTACATTACAGAATGTCAACGGGATCAAGTATCATGCCAAGAATGGCCATCGAACCCAGATAAGAGTGCGCAAACCCTTCAAGTGCCGCTGCGGGAAGAGCTACAAAACTTCTCAGGGTCTCCGCCACCACACCATCAATTTCCACCCACCCATCTCTACTGACATCATCCGCAAGATGCAGCAGTAGGGAGCAAGTGAGCAACGAGCACTCTCCTTCATGCCACTTCCAAACCATCTGAACGCCACCATCACCAGCAACAGCTGTTTGTCATTCCACCCTGTTCCTCCCATCCTCTTACCCCTGCCCCTACTTTTTCTCACCCTCCTCCCATTTTGTTATGACACTATTTTTGATTGCATGGCATAAATGTGTTATTATTCTTTATTAGCTTTCATTCAGAATGTTGAATACTATTGTAGTTCACGGTTTTGTATTTTGCACATTTAAGCAATCATTTATCTATTTGAATTTATTTTTTGGCACAAGTTGCTGATTGATGATGAGAACATGTTGTAGACTAGGGAATGGCCACACCAAGTCACGAGTCGCCTTGCATGCACAGTAGGGCCTCCTGCTTTAAGGGCAGTATAAAGTCAGAGGAAACTGAGTAGAGATTTGAATGTTTTTGTCAGAGAAAAAAGACACCGTTACCTTTGTCTCTATCTTGTTTGAGCTTAAAAATGTGACAGAGGGGAATGAAAAAAAGGTCAAATCAGAATGTGTGGGGTAAAACATGAGAAATCCAAGCTGAAAATGTTTGTATGTTTCATTCTTTATCAGATTTTATGTTAAACAGTTGGACTTTGTCACTTTTTTTTTCATATCACATGTATCTCAAACCTTTTTCAACTGTTTTACTGCAAACACTTGCGTATGAGCACCAAAGGATGATCTCAGGTGAGTTTGCAAGCATTTCAGCACCACCATCCCACCCAAGAATTCAGATAGTACTTAAGCTGTTTGGTGGGATCATGGGAACTCTGTGTGCCATTGTTTCTAATGTTCCTGGTCACTTTTTTGAAGATTTAAGCAGTTTTTCTCACCATTTTACGGTGAGGAATCAAAGCACTTTTTTGTAACAAGTTGCCAACAAATCAGCATTTTTTGCCAATATCTCGTTTCTGGTGTATGTACTGAAGCCACCAAAACAAGACAAAAGGCCTTCAGAGGAGAAGTTTGCATTGCTCCAAGGACAAATGTACACCAAACATCCAGTTTTTCCAGTATTGTGAGATTTCTGTATGTACAGTAGTTGCCTTGAATTGTAAACCATTCCAATCAGTACAAATCTTTGTATGGTTTCATTTTGTCAGTTCACACATATTCATCTTAATGCAGCTCAGTTCAGACTGTTGGCTGTGTATCAACTCCCGTGATTTATGAAACCATGTGATTGTCTTTGTCAAGGATATTAGAGAAGGAGGCCGACAATAGACATGTATTCAGCACATTTACATTCTCACAGTCCTGTTTGGCTGTGAGAGAAACACATGTGGTGTCTACTGTGTGCCATAATAACGTGTCAGTTGAGGGTATGTAGAACATCATTCAATCCCTGAAATGATGAACCCCAGATCATAAAAATGCCACAAGACTGGCGTTCATCAACATTGAGCCATTAGTACAACCATGATTCCAAATAAGTTGTGATTTTGTGAAATTTAAATGAAAACAGGATGGTTCTATGATCACGATACTATTACCTGTCACTATCGTACCTGTTTTCCTGTTAAATGTTCCAAACAGTTAAACAGGTGTTTTCTGTGCATTTCACAGCTTTTTCAGTCTGTTGAGGTGCTAACGTATTTGACACATTGCTGGCATCAAATTCAGAATAAGCATATACACAGAAAAATTTAAGAGGTAAAGCACTGAATAATCATCTTTGTAATGTTTCCAATTAAGTATAAACTTAAAAGAATTAGCAAATCTGTTATATTGGAGCTCATTTATTTAACAAAGCGTTCAAACTTTTTTAGAATCAGGGTTGTACAGTAACATCTTTACTGCATGGATGTTAGTGTTAATTAACTACAGTCCAATTGAGAATTGTGACAGTATTGTACTGCCAGTATGGAGGAAAGTCTTTGGTATAGTGTACAGTGAATGTATTGTTATGTGTTAAGTGCATTAAATTATATTTTCATATGTTTCTGGAGTTAAAAAAAAACAATAGTATAATATGTATGAAAAGACAAAATCAGAGGTTGTTTGGAGAAACCAATGGTGATGTACTGTATTTCTTCAAAAAGCTGCTTCATGTAAACTTTTGTTACATTTAGAATAAAAATTTCTCTGACATGTGCCTACAGTCTCCTGTGTTATTAACTGAGCTCAGACACAATTCAGATTCAGACAGACTTTATTAGTTTATATTAGATACATGAAACTCACTTAACAAATGAAACATATCTATGATTAAAATAATTTAATGCTGTAAAAGAGAAGAACAAAAGGAGGAAAATCGAACATAAGCTCAGCATGCACTGATTAGCTGATAATATGAAGGCTCTTGAGAATTCTGACACAAAGACCCAATTAAATAATTCGAAATGAAAGCAAAGGAAACCTAACATAACACAAAACTATTATACACAAAGTATCAAGGCTTTCACAATATCATTGGCTTTAATTATTCTAAAATAGATGATCTGATGATATACTGCATAATTATGAATGTAGTCACTGAAGATTTCTCCCTGACTGCATATAGTGCACCAAGGCTGCTCTCTAAAGAATGGGTAAATGACTTGTACAGTGAAGTTTAAGGGGGAAACCATTTGGTTGGATGTTTCAAATGTAAGTTTGGTAAACACTTATCTCTTTCCCTGATTCGTTGCGTCCTGTAGACCTACAGATCTGTGAGGGCCAAGTCAATTTAAAGTCAGCATATATACGTACAACAGTCAAATCCCCCTAAATTATTCCTCAATTCTAAAAGAAGGCAAATGTGCCACCTATAAAAAAACTTTTTGATTTGCAAACCAAGTCAGGAGCCCTGCGATTTACACTGAATTAGGATGTCATGTCATAATGTCACATCACTTCAAAGTGTTTCTCTAAGTTTAAGTAACAAAGCGAAGGTCAGTATAGTCCTAAAGAGTGGATCTTCACACCATTACATGCAGAAAAGAGTGCAGAGTGATTTATTTCAGTGGCGACAGGAAGTAGGCAGACCGGATGTGCTGACTTGTCATTTCTCTAGTCAAAGTTGAGCGGGTGGCCGTCAAAGTGAGTGAGCACATGATTCTCAAACACCTTCTGGTCGCAATCCAGCGGGAACTGCTCGCTGCACATGGGGCAGATCTTCCAGTGGCTCTCCACATGCTCCTCAAACTTGCTCTGGTCGTAGTTGGGCGGGAAGATGACCTCACACAGTGGACATCGCTTCATGTCCATGCTGCACACAGGAAGAGGACACAAGGAGAGAAGAGCAGGGAGAGAAAGCTCTCGTTAAGAAGGGAAGTGATGATGTGGGCAAAACAGGAGCGAAGGCTAATAAAGAGCATCTGTCTGATGCGACGTGGGTGGCCTGCTGTTGGACTAATACCAACAAAAAGGGGGCTGTGCAGCAGAACAAACACTCTACACATGCCACAATGCACAGGTTTGGAAAAATGTAGGGTGCAGCAAACTTGGACAGGGTTTATGAGCTTTTGGGCATGTGAGGGTGTGTTTTACCTGGGATCAAAGCAGAAGGCGGTTTGTCCATCGTTCACAAATGGGCTGTGAGTTTCAGTTGGTGCAGGCTGTTCGTTGGTATTGGCCTGAGAGATAAAAGGTAAAACAGCCTATAAAGAAATAAAATCAACTGATATTTGTGAATGTTTAGAACAAAGGAGAAAAAACGATCAGTTGTAAGCATTTTCACTGCATGCTGCCCATGAGAGGGTATAAGCACTGAATAAGGAGCTTACATTGTTGTTGTTTTGCTTTTCCTCTGACTCTTCATGGCCTTCTGGCCGGCTGTGGTTGCGGGTGGGTTGGATACACACCACATTACTGTCCCAGGAGGGTGGGCCCACAGGGGGCAGCCTAAGCAGTTGGTCATCTGAGAACTCTTCATCTCCCTCATCTGCGGGATTAGGAGGAGGATTCAGAACTTAGCTACTATGAACACAAGTGAGTTATTTCTAATTGTTACTGGGCCCTGTATCAGAGAAAGGTTTAGAGAAAACTCAGAGTTTGTTAAGCCTGAGATGATACCAGGCAACTAACTACATGAAGTGACCTGCTTCTTCACAATTTTTCAATGAGAAACCCTGAGTTCCTGTCTGTCTCTTCCCTCTTGACCTGCTGTTTTATTTCCCCACTGATTCAGTCGATATCAATGTAGTTATCCAGGCAAAACCATTAGCAGATGTTTACTCTACACCAGAATCAAAATCCTGGTTGGATAATTGTCACTCAGAACCATCTAGAATTACCATTTTTTTGTTGTCAGTTATTTATTCAACCCTTCTTTGACTTTACATTAAAACTTTACACAGAATCATGTCACCCAGCTCACATTCAGCTCTGAATAAAACCTCTCTATGTCCTTCTTGCAAATGGATTTTTTTTTTAATTGTGAAAGCTGTCAGTTTGTAATTACAGTTTCAGTAATCTCAGTGTAAATTATTCAAATCAATAAGAAGCTTCTGACATTGGATCAGTAATTATTAATCTCTCTCACTCATAATGTAAGTCAAAAACAACTCAGAGTTAGTTGCACATTTTCTAAAACAGGCCCCTGGAAAACTTAACAAATAACAACTTTTTCTAAGAAAAGCAACAAACCTTTTGAGTCTGAGATGGCATACGGGTTCCCAAAATGCAGCTTGCTGGGGCTCTGAGAGACCAGCAGAGGGGTGGGGGCGTCCTGGGTGTATGGGACAGGGTACTGCAGGAATAAAGGCACACTGGACTGGTTACTCTCCAAACTGCTTTTCTCTCCGGTTCCCTGATCCCCCTTTCTGTTGCTGGCTTTCTGGAACTCCTGGGGAGAAAAACAGCATTATTTAAACAATTTTTGCAACAAAAAAAGGCGATACGTGCCACCACAGGCATCAACGTGTTATCTTAAGAGCTACATATCTGCATTCATTTTCTTTGACTCCCTGTATGTCAAGGCAAATAATACATCATCACTTACAATAACACAGCAGCTCCAAAACTGTGACTTCTTGCTTTTTCACTCACTCACACAAACAGTTTAATTAGTGTTTTCATTAAAAAAAGCTCTTCTCATTTTCAAAGGGACTGGGACGCTGTGTTTTATTGATGTTAGATGCAGACGCCAATTTGATTTACAGTCTAAACCTCAAATTGGGTCATTCTGCTCCTCTTAGCTGTAACTGCATTACCTCGAAGCAATATTTTAGGCCAGTGAGGACCTTACTGTGGTCCAGAGTAATGGAATGGAAAATAAGGACTCATTTACTTTGCTTCTACAATTAGAGGCATATTAAACACAGACCAGATTGGGAGAAGGAAAATGGCAGAGGAAGGGCACTTTTCAGGGAATTTTTAGAGTGGAAGAAGTCTATAAAAGAGAAAATGAATGCTGTCACTAACCTCCTCCAGTTTTTCCTTCTCCTTAACAACAAGTGCTAGTGTGTCCTTCAGTTCCTTCAGCTCCCGTCCTTTCTCAGCTACCTGGCTCTGAAGTAAACAAAAGACATAAAAACAGAAGAATTAGGAGACATTTTCAACTCTCGAACTTGTGACATGTGCTGCTGATTGAAGACAACATCACTGAATTACTGTCAAACCCCAGTGCGTGACATGAATTGATCACAGCCATAAAAGGCTTCCCTTTGCAGAGGACTGATTTACGTACAATACCACTCAAAGCAAAACAACCTGTTTGAATTCCTCTTAGACACTAAGCAAATATCCGCCTGACCTGAGCCAAGCACAGCATTATCCAGGCAACTGGAGATGACTCCTCAGAGCCAAGCTTTGCTTGTCTCCAGAGCCTGACATAAACAGTAGTAAAATGTCGTCTCACAGATAGGCCTGCTCATAAACAACACTGTCAGAGTGACTGTGTTCAAGGGGAAAGATAGCATCAAAGGCTTGATCCCTGAGTTAGACCAGCCATAGCCAACGGTAAAAACACAGTAAGTGTCTAAAGACAGACGTGCTTCGAAAGCAGCACAGCGTCACTGGCGGCGAATGGCCTGAGCGCAGTGTTAAGTGTCTGCTCTCTGATGAACTGACCTTGTAGCGATCTTCCTCTGCTGCCAACTGCAGTTTCAGGTTCTCATTTGTCTTCAGTTGTTCCTTAAATTTCACCTCCATCTTGGCCAACTCATCAGCAAACATGCAGCTACGATCCTTCTCCTCCTAAAGAGCAGTCAGACATTCACCAGTGCACAATTTATCATATTCTTCTGCCTTACAATGCAAGAGGAAGCACATACCACATTTAACACTCTGAAAACAGGGTTTGAACATCTTAATTGGAGTAAAATGACAAATGAATGGGTGCAAATATTCTTACCAACAGCAACTGCTTGCATTTCCTGTACTTGTCATTTCTGTCAGATGCCTCTCTGCTGATGCCTTTGAGCTTCTCCTGAATGATGGCCTCCAACATTGGATCGGCAGAACCTGGACTCCCTGTCAGAACAACAAAGCAAGTCAAACTGTTTGCTGGAGCAAAAAAAACATTTTTTATTGGTTAACTGGTTTATTAAAATTACAAATTGTTACTTAACTGTATGCTTAAATGTCACGTTATTACAACCCATCTACATACTGATAAATGAGTGTCTAAAACAAACATATTGACTGCTAGTAAACTTAAAAAAAACAGCTGCTCTTTTACATAAAATTATTCAGTCAATATGTTATATCCAAGCACATGTACATACTGTACCTGGCACTGATGTGTCTGGACTCGCTGATGCAGGGATTACTGTGGTCTCTTGGGCTGAACTTCTTTTCAGCTCCTTTAGACAGAAAATCAGGTGCCATTAAATGCAATTGGAAGCCACAGACAGATAACTGAAAGACACACTATTTCGATGCAGGCATGAGCTTGATGATCAGCAGACAGCCGGCAAGAAAATAAGTGAAAACTCAAACAAAAGTAAACTACCAACAACAATTCACGACATTTTAACTGCTGGTTATATATTTTTTTTTTTGTGTATGTATTTATTTAACTTTGCTAATTTCACCAAAAGACATTAAAATTTGCATGTGTTCAATTTAAATAGGCATGATGAATTCTAATAAGGAGAAATTCTGTTCAGTGTCAAGATGTTTTGTCATGAATTGAGCACCACAAACTGACCAGTGGCAAGATAACCTTTTACCTCAGAGGGCATTCAGTGGAAAGTAATAGGCCAGTATAGTGTGACAGAAATTTGATGCATGTTCTGTTCTCTTCCTGTTGGGGACAGGTATAAGGTATTTTGGCTAGTATGCTGTTGTGGGACCTACCCCTTGCTGTTCAGAGAGCCTAAGCACTTGTTTCTGCAATCGCTGACATTCCTTATATTTCTCCTTATAGTGTTCTGCAGCCATGTGCAGCCGCAGCTTCAGGTCCTCCACCTCTCTCTGGAGTTCTGCTACAACAGCTGGGTCGGCAGCAGCTTCTTCCTCTGCTTTGGTCTTGAGACAGAAAACACATAAGAACAGAACAGCTCAAGCACCACACAGTAAAAGACCAACAGCACATTAAAGATAGAAAAAAGATCCCCTAATCAATAGCACCTTATGGCTTCAAGTAATCATCTATGATGTCTAAAACCCCTGTGTAATAAAACATTACACAACATTAAAAAGCTGTTGTAAAGAGGAGTGTTCATGTACCTCAAAAACTGTGGAGGATGCACTTAAAAAAAAAAAAAGTTCAGATCTGGCTCAGTTTAAAATCTACAAGGAATAACTACCTCTTTGCAATGCAGAATCCCTCCCCCCCCCCCAACCTGAAGGGAGACTTTTTAATCTACTTGCTCAATGGCTTCACTAAAATATGGCCTATGTATGAAATGATTAGATGACAATATATGCAGTACTATTATACTTTTCTTTATGGTGATCTTGTTGGAAAATAAAGTTAAATGATGCTGTGATGTACATACTGATGCTATGATCACATGAATCATTTGATAAATTAGCATGGGTTTTTGTATTTCCATCAAAATTTGGAATTCTATTGTAAAAATGTATTTTTACTCTGCCCCTCTGGTACATAAAAAATGTATTTCATGCACCATACCCTTATTCTTATTATATTAAGCACATCTAATAATAATTGTGTTGTTTCATTTAAAGCCAATTAAAAAATAAAGCAGACAGATTATCATCCTTACAGCTTCCTGTTTGGCCTCTGCCTTCATCTGCTCTACTAGACGCTCCAGGCGCACACATTGAGCCTGAGCTTCAGTCTTGGCCTGGCGAAGAGCATCGGCCTCCACTTTCACGTGGTAGAGTTCAGACATGGTACGGTCACGAGTGCTTGAAGCGTCCCTCAGCTCAGCAGCTAACAAGGAGGACTGCTGCTGGTTGGCCTGGAGCTGCTCCTCCTTCTGCCGCAGCTGCTCCTTCAGGACCTTCATATCACCCTGCCAGAAACAAACACATTTTAGGCAAAGATTTTTCATTTCTGTAGGGTCCCTGAAAATAAGTTAATATAAGTTATTTATACTTAGTTTTTTTTTCCTTTTCTTATTAACAATATATCTCATCACATGACAGAAAACATTATTCATTTATACACTGTATATAAGAAATCTATCTATGTGTTGTAACTTGTTAGAGCTTTAAAACAAAAGTTTTATACCAAGGGGGAAACTTTGGCCAGAATCTCTCTGTACTGTTTCTCCTTCTCGGTGAGGCACGCCTGCAGGCGTCCCACCTCCTCTTTAAACTGGGCAATGGTGTTTTCCTTGTTAACGTCCACAGACTTCAGCATCTGCAGCTCTGCACTCAGCTTAGTGTTCTCCAGCTCTCGATTTTTCAGGTGAATCTGGTGCACACACACACAAATGCAAACACATGCCCACACGCACACAGAAGAAGTTATAAAACACAAGTTATTAAACATAAAGTTCTTGGCTTTACCTCATTTATACAACACCAATCGCGATCATGTACCAAAGAGCATATGACTATTAAAATAAATGTTGCATGACCTCAATTACAAAACAGAGATTGAGATAGGCCCATAAAGTTTTCCTTGTGAAACAACCCCAGTGTGATGGTGCAGGGAAAATTAGGTATGGGTTTTTGGCTGCATTTCCGTGGCGACAGTACAGTATGTGGCACTCCCAGTTCCAATGCAGTGCCCACCACAACAAAGACTCGAAAACACCAGACGGACCAGAGGAAGACAGAATAAGGCATGCCCTGTTTAGACTGAATGTTTGGGCAGGAGTGAGCAGAATAATCACAGTAGTAAAAAAGGGAAAAACAGAAACAGGAAAAGTTAACAAACAGGACCTCCAATTGTGGGGAATCTAATATAACAAAAATACTGTTAACTGTACTGACTGTAAAACTGTCACCAACATATCAACTGAACCACTGAGAAGTCAACCATACCAATTTATGATCATGTAACAATGGTAGTATGTAGCTGCTGCCAACCTAACCTTTGACATCTTCCTTTTTTGTTATCAGTCCTATGTGGTAATGCAACTCTGTTCAGTGAATACATACAAGCAAATATAAAAACTCTACCAGTTTACTTTACCTTGTAGAGTTCCTTCTCATCTTTCTCATTCTTCAGATGAGATTCAAGTGCGTCCTTCTCTGCTGTAAGTTTCTTCACTCTATCCTTGAGACTAAAGGGGAAACAAATGGTTAAATAGTTGTCTCAGCTATAACAGCATCTACATTCAAATTAAGTTCACATTCATGTTTGGAATAACTGATAAGTAACCACAAACTTTGTCATTTAAAAGTTTATGCTACTTCCTCCCTTCTTGACTTAGCAATCACTTATACATGCAAAAATGATAATACAAAAAATATGTATATAGACAAGATGAGATGAGATGATCACACTGAGAAACTGTACTTCTACCTTATTTAAATGCACTCATTAACACAAAACTCTAACAAATATGTTTTTGAATATTCAAGTAACCAGGTTTAAAGAAAAAAAAGGAATTCTGTGAATCTGCAACACCTCCTCCATCCTGAACTCACCTGTCCAGCTCAGTTTCCTTTTGAAGGCCCTTCTGGGTGACTCCGATCAGATCCTCCTCCAACTGTATAACTCTTGCTGTTGCCTCCTCCAGCCTCCTCTTTACTTCCTCTTTCTCCTCTTGCAGGGCCTGGGAAGAATTCTGCACCTCCTAGAAGGCAACAAAACATAAATGTTGGAACAAATTGAATAAAAATTTTAAAAAAGCACAACATTGTATAGAATATGACAAGAAAAATGCTTCAGTTGGTCAAATTAAAATATATAATGAAATAATTATTCTCATTTACAAAATAAATAAATAATTTAAATTTGAGACAGGACCCACTTAAAATCAGACAAGGTTGATGTTTCCATTAAAAAAAAATAATGGTAACTTCTTAGTACATCACTTTCCATCTGTCTTGGACTCCACTCTCATGGAAAACTAGCTAAAAACAAAATATCATTATCATCTCTGAAATGTGAGTCCAAGTCAAAGAAAATAATGCCTCGATGCAGAGCTCTTAAACTTGAAAGATGACATCAAAAAGCAAAAGGAAATGATTTTTTTTACAGTTAGTTTATTGAAAGAACTTTGGAATCTTTATATTCACACCAAATAAAAAATCTTATAAAAGTATAGTCATAAAATTAACAGCCGCAAAATCTGTAATCATGTTTTCATCTGAAAGCTGTTTTTAAACCAGCAGATTTACAGCAGAGGACAGCAATATGAATTATTACTGACACTGCTTTTAAGACTTAATGTAACGCTATAAAAAAAACTGAATTACAACTTTGATAAAAACAGACATGCATATCTGTCAGACTGATTTATATTTTTAGTAGATCACGAGTTTTGGTAGCTCTGCAAATTTGCAGTCTTTCACTAGGGGGTGCTAAGAGACTGTTTGGCAAAAATGTAAAACTATCCTTGGAGTTATTACAGGAGCTTAAATATTAAGTCATATAATTCAGTACATCAACAGTTTGATCTGCTTCAATCAAAAACCAAATACAATTTTACTACGCAGCAGAAAAGGAACACAATTTTTTGCTTCACTGACAACAACAAACACTTTTCCCCCTCCCTTAATACTAGCCTTCCTATCTGCCCTCATAAGTTGGCCCAGTTCATTCTCTGCTTACTTGGTTCTCTCTTCTTAGTTGGGCACAGGTTTCTTTCTCTTGCTCACACTCCTTCTGCAGGCTCTCCTTCTCAGCCTCCAGCTGCTCCTTCTCCTGCTGGAGGAGGGCCATGTTTTTGACCAACTCATCTTTCTCTCTCTGGGCTTCTTCCACCTTTTGCTGCACAGAAAAAAATGTTCAAGATATTTGGGCATTCACGTAATAATTCACTTTATTAACAAAGTACACAACAATCCTAAAATAGCTTATGATGTTTTTAACCACTCTATATCCTTATCAAACTAAAATAAACTCAGAGATTTCATTAGCTGTTCTGATGTTACAGAAAATGATGTAATAGAAAATAACATCCATGAACACTTTGTAAATCTTTTAGCCTTGGTCAGGCATGCTATACCTCAAGGAAGCCAGCCTTAGTGGTGACCACCAGGATGTCAGAGTTACATTCATCTTCCACAGTCAGCAGCTCATCTTCTGAAGGGCTATTGGCCCGGAACTGAAACGGCGTGCTGGCTCCACGGATCTCCCCCTTGTGGGTCACATAACAGAACTGGTAGAACTCGCCATCATCATTGGGCACATAATATCCTGGGATAGAACAGCATTCAGTCAGTTTTCCTCAGTATAAAACAATACAGAGAAGCGAATTAAAACATATTCTGCACAACACTTAATTTACCCACACAGAGTCTATCTTAAACTGAACATAGAGCAGTTATAAGTGCACTTTTAGTTTTGGGATAAATTTACTTTGTTAAGCTATAACTGAGAGAAATGTGTGGCAATTTCACTGAAAAAAAAATCACAGGAATTATTGTTCTGCGGTGGTTCAATGACATTGGCACACACACACTACACATGTGGAGTTGTAGGTTTGAATCTAAAAAGTTAATAGGACATGTCTTTCTCCACTTTGTGTCACTCTCCATTGTTTTATATAAGTGTATAAAACTGAAATGTCATTAACACTAGAACAGAGCTCTGTGGGGAATATTTCTCATTTAAACTGTCCACTGACTCAGTCTTAAAGTTTTAACAATTCTCTGAACAGCTCTCCGATATGTGGTTATTAAAAGGTGTCAAAGTTATATAAAACTATGGTATGATCTTACCCTGAAAGACCACCGTTCTGTGGACCGCGGTGCCTTCCACATGGTTCTCAGGGAGAGGCGACCACAAGAATGTGTAATAGTCCCTCGCTGTGCTCCAACCAACCTGTGAGACATTGTGGGGAATCCATTCAACCAGACGTTCTCACCACATCAGTGAAGGATAATAACAATGGAGGATTAACAGAGAGACTTCCTAGAAGTCACACAATGCCACTTCCAAAATATCTCAAACTGTTTTACTATGGAGTTTTCAATCTATTCCCAGATGATAGTGTAAACTATGCAATTTATGACTTTTTTCTTACAAATTTTAAAAGAAAAGGATCACTTCTCTAACCCACTTCAACTCCTGGTCCCAACATGCATGTGGCCTGGCCCTTGTCATGAACAAGCCGAACTGTGGAAATGTAACTACAACTCACTTCTAACAGGAAGAGGAAAATAGGTGAAAATTTTATACATAGGTGACTTGAAAATGAAAACCAAAGTGTAATTATATGTATTTTATGTGTTGTTAACTGATGGCTGATGAGGGGGGAGTACAGAAAATACATCCATAACTTCAGCCTGGTGCCATAAAACTGTCAAACAAAATCAGAGTCACATCGAGCTGGCTGGCTCTTGGTGTGCACACACAGGCACCCACATGCATCCACAACAAGCCCAGTCAAACCCGCCTATTACACAAGACTTGCGACCAAGATTAAGTTGTGTTACTAGACTTTCGAAGTTCTGCCAAAATAATATTTTAAATATTCATGTGAACTGATCATGTTTTTGTTTAGGGTTGCAACAGATGTTTTTGATGTAGACAGGTTTTTTTTTTCACTATCTAAGCAGTTTACTTTGTCGCCTGTGTACAAACAGCCCACAGCTACAATGCCACAAGTGTTTATCTGAGCCAGAGATAGAAGGCTCTGGTGCTCCAAAACCCCCAATTGTTACCAGTGCAGTTCCAGCCTCCAGCAGTAAAGAACAGGAAGCAATTAAAACATGCACCTAGTTAGTGAGTGTCATTACTGAAGGCTAGCCCTTACCAGTCCACTCATTATAGCAGCAGAGGTGATGGGTGAAAAACTCTGAGAGGAACTCTTTCACTTACAAAAGCCTGCATTGCATATAAATGTAAGGTGAGTAGGTAGAGACGGTGTAGAGTCACCGTAAAAAAAACTGCACTGGTGACTGAAGTGATAACAGAGGTAAGACTGCAGCAGTAAGATCCAGCCAAACATACAAACAGATACAAAATGTGACTTTGGAGCCAACCATAACAACAGGTATTTTAATTTAAACATGACATTTCACCAGCATTCCAGCAAAGTCAAGCTTCCGCAAGAAAGCTGACAGAAGCCAGTAGCAATGTTGCTGCAGGAGGTAATGTGCCAGTCACTTTGTATAAATTCAACAGCAAGTTGTTCATGAATCACGCACAGAGGTTGTGCTTGGAGACAGGTTAATTATAAAGCTGTGCTTGCTTTCTCCTAGGCCACTCTGACAACCTGTCCCAACAACATTCCTCCATGAAGCCGAGAACAGCTTGCATTACGCAGAATGGTAAATGTTCCAACATCAAAAGAGCAAAGGTTTCTTTTGTTCGTGTGCAAACAAGAACCTGGTTCCTATCTGTTTATCATCAACAGCACATTTATTTATTTTTTTGTCTGGCAAAGTTACTAGGACATCATTTTAACTTTTGTAAATTACTTTAGTTCGGCATGTGGATGCATTAACAAAAAAAATTGCAAATAATTAAATTTCACTTATGTCATAACTATTTAAACCTATAGTTCTTTGAATCAACATACTAAGGGTTTTGCACATTTCACTAACTGAACCCAGGGACATCTTTAACTCTAACCTGCATCCCTTCACTAGACTTAAGTTGACGCATCCAGAAAATTCACAATATTTTAGGTGTGAGGGAAAAACATCCTAAAGGCAACATGATGCAAAGCCAACAGTTCTGCATCTTTTTGCATATGTCAAAAATTCATTTTCTAAGTTAGTTGATGACATGATGTTGGTGATTAAAAAAAGCAGAAGTCAACTGTGAGGGCAGTCTAGCACTCAGTTACTCAGTCTGCAGTGTGCACATCCTTGAGTTATTTTGCAATCCATCTTCATAAAAGGCAGCAGCTCCATTTTATTTAATGTCAAAATAATTACATTTGCAAGATGAACATGAATTTATTTAATTTTCTGAGTTGTTACTTAGAGACTAATGTGAGCAGAGCAACAATGAACAGTGATGAACACACAGCAGCATTTCACAACTTAAACCAAATCTGTGGTAAAAAAAAAAAATAAATAACTGTGCATGGCCCTGGTCCCGCTTAGCGTCTTTTACAACAGTTGCTTTCACCAGAGTTAAAGGTGTAGCAAAGAAGCTGTAACATTAATAGCACAGCAGAGCATTTCCCTTAATTTTGTTATACTCATTCAGACAGGAGACTTAAAGATGCTTACATTCAAAAAAATGTATAAATTCATTATATTTCAGTAAAATAAGGACATGAATGGCATGGTAAACAGTATACTGAGGCAAGAGATTGTAAATAGTACCCCACTTTTCCATTTATGTGACCCGAAAATCAATCTGAATCAAATCAGACACCAAAGCTTTGGAATCTTGAGGAATCGTGATATTCCCAAAGATTTTCACCCCACTAATTTCGGATTAAGAGTTTTCTTGAGAAAGAAAAAACCCAAAGAAAAGGGACCGAGGAAGAGTCCACACTGCTTGGCTGGGGGCCAGTAATTTAAACATGTATTAAGAAGCAAACACCGACGGGCAGCAAACTCAGGTACTTCTATGCATACAAACGCAACAACTTGGCACCAAACGTCTTATCTGTCAGCACTGCCAGGAACATTTACTTGATTTACGATCCTGCACTCAGCCTTTTCCAGCCCAGCTATGTGTTTTAGAGGCTCAAGAAATTAGTGATTTTCAGATCTACGCTGCCAGTTGGTGCCTACCTTAAGGCTAAAAACAATGTAATGTGGCAACCAGCTAAAACGGAGTGCTGACTGCAATATTTCATCAGCCTCCAGACATTATCGGATTCACCTCCAGAAGCCAAAGATGACTTCAGTTCTCACTAGGGCTTTGCAAAATAAATTTGTGAACATTTCAAAAATCCACAACAAAAAAAAGCACACACTCAACAATTACATAATAGTTTTAAGTTTACATTACTGACAAAGGCAAGAAAAGTCTAAATATGTGATAATTAGAAAAACTGCAACAATTTGTCTTGGTTGGCTCGATAGCATTACAGTCCACTACAATAATAAGTGGATTATACAAGTATATTTCTAATTCTTAATGCTAAAAGCACATTCAAGCAGTATGCAACACAAAAAGAGAGAACAGTATGTTCAATTTTGTATCTGGTCTGATTCAGTCTCATCTCTGGTAGATAAATAGCTTGTTCTGAAAGAGCTCGGAGCAATATGCTTCCATCTTCATCAGCGATTTACTACAGATGATGCCAAAATAGATTGCCACCACTTGGATTTAATGTGCTCCTATAACAAAATTCATGTGGGACACTCAGGTATGTGGTGGTTAAAAATGCTCCATTCCCTCTGCCAAACTAATTTTTCAGATAAACATGACAATGGCTGCACTCAGAGTCTCTTGTTTTTCCTCACAAATGAATTAAGTGATTGATTAATCATTTAAGAGTAGCCATAAAGTATTTAATGACACAACTTATAATAATTTAACAGTTATACTTATATTGTCAAGATATCATCATTATGCAGTTTTTTAGAGATTGGCCTTTAAATGTCTAATAAATCAAATACTACATGTTGTGCACTCATCAAATGTTTTTTAAATACACCGAAGAGGGTTGTTTACCTTGAATATGCCAACCCAGTCCTTTGGATGAGGTTTAATGAACTGTGTCAGGGTGTAATGACACTCCAGTGCAGCATGGGGCAGGTAGCTCTTCCCCACATTCTGGAAGATGACGTGGGCAAAGTTTGATGTGTCCATGTTGTTGTCAAATAAAGTCCATTCCAGGAACAGTGCCATGAATTACTCAGCAGTGGCTATGCAGGAAAAACAAGTAAAAACATATACAATCAGAAAAAGAAACAAGTATGACCACAGAAACATTTAAAATACCATTCTTGGTTATGTATGATAGTAAATGAAGAGGCAGGTCAGTTCTATACAATAAAAATTAAATTACACTGACATTCCTCAAGCTACTTTTTATAGCGGTATAATAAAACGGCATTTACCCTATCAACTGTCTAGTTTATGGGAGGAGTAATTCAAAGAGGAAACGTTCCTTCATATTTATTTTTCAACATAATCGTGGTCAGTGTTCAGACAGCAAATAAAATAATTATTTATGGATAAGTTAGCTTTTCAATCTAGATATCAAAATGTGTGCTTCATCATTTGCCAGTCTGCTGTTTTTTCTTTAAAAGATTAAAGAATTGAGATTTATATGGTGAAAGATAAAAGATTCATTCTGGCAATTATCAAAGCTTTTAGGAATGTTAACCAAAGCATAAATATTTTGATCTTAAAGTTTGAATACTTTTAATTCTCTGTGTATGGGAAACCATGTGATTTCTTACAATTAAATTTACAATCAATCAAAACTGCAAACAATCACTATTTTAATTTCATACTATAAACAAATGCATGCTATTCACAATACTCAGTAGTGGCTACACCAAAATAATAAAATATAATAAAAATTAAAATATAGGTCTATGTGTTTAAGAAATATGAAATATGTATGAATTTGAAGTGTATTTAAAGTGAACCAGCTGTTTCTTTTTAGGGGGATTTTGTGGGTAAGGGTTATACACTTAATCAGCAAAAATAGGTAACATGTTTGTAGCATAACCAATTTGTGCCCAGAGGAAATGACTGAATTTAAGGAAGCTGTCTTTAAAAGGCAAAAATCAAAATTAAATTTCAGCATATGCATAAATTCAGCCTAAAAGTAGGACTAAAAAATTGCTAGACCCATGAACGAATAAATTCCCTTAAAATCTATTGGAAACTCCTAATCAAGACTTTAAGTAGAAAAAAAATTTCAAGTTTTCCACCAGTGAGTTGCTCTCCAATGACTAGCAAAATGGTAATTTCCTCAGCGGGATACCCAGTTTTACAGCATTGGTAATCCTTTCACTTTACATACTTGATAAAACAAAATAAGACAATAAAGCAGATTAATGATACTGCAGCCATGTACATACAACTCTAACTTACCTATAACACTCTTAGCAACTGGTGCTTGTCTTAAAATAATAACAAATTTATTGGCTTTTCAAATGGTTCACTTGCTGTAATGTAAAAGTGGCTGATGACCACACAAAGAAAAGCTCATGATAAACCAAATATTATCATATTTCTAGATTTTATGTTTTTTGCAAAAAAACACAGCTGCAATGATTACATTGATAAGCAAAGGATTTGTCCACAAGCTTTAGTTGACAGCTCCTTTCCTTAAAATTCATAACTCAAACATTTTCATTAGTGAAGCAGAAATATTGTATTGTAGAAGACTGATTTCTTTACACATTAATGGGTCTGTTTACTTTGACTTTACTGGGTCTTGGAAGAAAATAAATCACTACCTTCTTTTAAATTTACCCGACCACATTCGTATTTCAATATATAGGTGAATGGACTGAGATTGATTTTCTTCGCAACTAAAAAAAACTTCGTGACGAATGATGAAACATAACTTACTTTTAGTTTCGACTTTTACATTCAGACAGAGCAGAATTGTTGACCGACATTCATACTTGTTTGAGTCATTGTTCAAAGAGTTCTAATTTTACTTTTAGTTATATAAATGGTATTCCCCTAGTATGGATTTCAATTGCTTTAAGATCACACTGTATGGAATTTTGTTGATATTCATTACCATTGTAGTCTCACCTCATTTACAATACATTGGATACCAGAGGACTCTTTTTAAACAAAAGACATTTATGTGTTCCAAACACTAACACGACCACATGATTATCGTGAGTTTAGGGTAGAGTTTCCATTTGAGTGGCATCTGATATGATTTTCTCCGACGTAATCGGGCCTGTGACACTCAAAACCTTTCTTTGGCTAAGATATTAATGGGAACTATTAACACTGTTTATGTCAGAAACAATCACCTCAGTTTTTTTACTTGATATAAAACACTAAATACAAATTCGGTAAAAGTAATCGGTAATGGCTGAAATTAACAAACGGCAAACACAAGCGACGAGGCGAGGCCTTGTGAAACACTGATCATATCTTGCTAAGTTAGCCTGCTGCTCGCTAGCTCACGAAGTTAGGTACTTAGTGAGACCAGATCACACGTTTGCTTCAGACATGTATAGACTACGAAGCAAAATATTCACTTTAACTAGTTTAAAATACAGCGTTGGGCTAAAAATGTTACAACGCCCTTAACGAAAACAGAGCAGCTGACAAGAGAGCATTGCTATCAATTGGAGGACAAGGTTAGCTAACGTAAACAGTTAGCAACGCTGTCTCTGACTTCTAAAAACACGTAAAACGGAGGTAAAATGAAAAAACATTGTATAACTAGTCACATTTTTCAAATTAACCTTTAACATACCCAGCTGCCATGTTGAACAGTTGCTGAAATTCGAATGTATTATAAAAACAATTGTTGACGCAGTTCAGTGCTTTCCCGTCTCCTCTTCCTGGAATAATAACAACATTGCGTCATTTCCGGAAAGGGTACGGCTTGGGAATCCCACCCGTCTGAAAATTGTAATAATGGGAAAACGCAGTAAGCGGACAAAGAAATACTGTCACAGAGAAGAGAGTTTTATCTAATGGAACATCGCTCCGATTTTTTTTAGATGACATCATGGCAGCAGTGGTTATGATAAAGATTATTTTAGGATATCACTCATATTAGCAAACATGTAAATTCTGCTATTAACACCATGTTAAAAAAAAACTCGGGGCGATTAAATCTACAGAGTTTTGTAACTTACATTGTATTTATGCTTCACTTTTTCTAGTACAATACCTTTGAATAAGCAACATGAAATTTCAAAATTCAAAATACCTGTTACGTTTTAAAAAAAAAATCTTACATATCAAGATAAGTCAAACTTGATCCTAAAAAATATATAAATTGCATCAAATAATATAAATGACGGGTAAAATTAGAAATGATGTCCTACAAAAATTATGCTTTATTTTTATACTACTGTTAACAGGAAACGGAGCTTTTGGAACATTTGAGAAAAGATGTCTGACCTCATCAAACTGTAGCGATTCAAATTGCTCCTCTGACATGTACAGTCATAAATATACTCAAGAATTATAGAAATATATTGATATGAGAGCAAGTAATAAATCTCAGGCATAATCTCAGGCCCTCCCTTGCTGCTCAGTGGCTGAATTCGGGAGGCCGTGCAGCGCAGGTCTATTATTTGATTGGAGGGGGGAACTGCCATTAATATACGTACTATTACGTCACGCGTAAGGTCAAGAGGAAAGAAGCATGGCCGCTGTGTTGAGAGGGTCTCGGTGCCTAGTTGGAAGGTGTTGCAAGAATGTTGACTTTGCATTTGGTAAGGAGACCAGACCAAGGCTAGAAACGCATCTTGCACGTCCCGGCGCTTAGTTTTGAAGTTCAAGTTATTACTTGAAGGTTGTTTGTGGAGGGAAAATACCAGTTTTCTCGAAATGTTGCTAGAGAAGTTTGAGTTAATTTTCGTTAGACTAGGTTGAGCTGCTTCAGCTCTCAACCTATAGGTTAAGAGCTTTTGTGTTAAAATCCCGGCTTGCCTGTATACCGTATCGTTTGCTAAAGCTTCGTGCTAAAAACTAATGCGTCTCTAATGCAATGTTTTAAAACAGTGAAGGTTGAAAACTGTCCGCTTAATGCGCCTGTGTCCTCCTGTATCCTGACTTTTTTAAGGTACATTATGTAATGCCAGTCACTGTACTCGTTGATATTTCAAGCCCTTTGTGGAAAGATGCAGCTGACTCTTTGTAGCCGCTTAAGAAGATGATAACCATAGCCACCTCTTCATAAGCATCATATTCTTTCAACTTACAATACTTTATTGAAGGGAAATTGGTTGCGTGCCCCTTTTTGTTTGCTTAACAAAGTGTTGTAGCTAACTATGGTTATCTAGTGTGTGGGTAAACAGGGTAGCAAAACCACCTCACAGGATACTTCTATTTTGTTTGCTATTAGTGTGAAGATAACCTCCTGGAAATAACTTTTGTTTCTTTTAATTATTTATCTAAACTTGGAATGAAATAAACATGCTGCTTGTCTTTTGAAGGATCAGGAAACATTTAACGTTAAGTAAATACTGAAAAGGCTTTGGCACCTTTAGATTAGATGACTTTGGCAATGAAGGGCGATTACACTGAATTCAGACACATAAATAAAATATAAATGTGGCACTCTGAGACGTGCTATACATTACATCCAGACAATTTTTCTTTACCACCAATATATGTTTATGTTTTTTATTTAAAACAACAACAAAAAAAAACTGATCCAAGATGTTACGTAAACACTTGGGGAAAATTAGGTGTCTTGAATAATAATAGCAGAAATGCATTTTTTATCTTCAAATTTGTAACTAGAATACTGCATCCTATCATTGATCTGTTTGGTCGTTATGTTGTAGTCTCTACGAGGTCTATGGCCTCAAAGACATCGGTGGGGTTTGTTGGTCTCGGAAATATGGGAAACCCGATGGCAAAAAACTTGCTGAAGCATGGATACCCAGTCATTGCCACCGATGTGTTCCCAGAATCCTGCAAAGAAGTGCAAGAGCTGGGCGCTCAGGTGGGAGTGTAAAATGTACACAATTCTTTCAAAGATTTGCAAAGTTTTTACCTGTGTGTGCTATTCTTATCTTATGATTCTGTTTTATTCTCTCAGATTGTTGATAATCCTGCTGAGGTAGCAGACAAGGCTGACCGCATTATCACCATGCTTCCCTCTAGTCCCAATGTCATAGATGTGTACACAGGACCAAATGGCATTCTCAAGTACAACTTGCTTTCTCTTTCAGTTTATATATATATAAAAATACTTTATTGATTTAAGTCATATCCTAAATTATGTGTTTTTCTCAACAGAAAGGTGAAGAAAGGCTCTCTACTTATTGACTCCAGCACCATTGACCCAGCTGTTTCAAAGGAAATGGCTTCTGCTGCTGAGAAGATGGGGGCAGTTTTTATGGATGCACCTGTATCAGGAGGTAAATTTTACATTAATTGCAAGATAGGTTTCATACAATTTATTGTCCAGTATTGAAATTAATAGACTTGGTTGTTAGTTTGTCAGCAGGCATCTGCCTAGCTGAAACTAATACAAACGTCATGCAGTAAATTTACAAAGGCTATAGTATTGTTGTGTTAATGTTTAAAAGGCAATGATTCAATTTTATAGTCATTTTGGATGCCACTGGGAGCTGTGAACTGTATAATATTATACTGAGAAGATTTTCAAATATTTAGTCAACCCCCTCTGGCAACATGTTTATGAATTGCCTTAACTGTTGATAATTTATATGCTTGTGCTGGTCCAAAAACTGACATGCCAGCAAATTAAGGAAGTAAAGGCAGCAACCAGCAATTTATTTTATTATTAATTAATTGACCAATTATTTTATTTATTAGTTGTTAGGTCTATTAATATCAGCAAATAGAAAAAAAGTTTCCTAAGGCCATGGGTTCTGTTTGTCTCATCACCAGTCCGGAGCCCAAAAATAGGTGGTATCATGGCAGGCTAAGAAAACCAAAAAATATTCAAAAATGAGGCTCTAGAAGTAGTGATTTCTCCAATTTATGCTTAGAAAGTTACTTGAACAATTTTTTTTTATCGTTGCAAATCTATTTGCTGTAGTTCATTAAATAAGAAGAGAATTTTTAGCCAAATATTATTGGAAAGGTAGATTCAACAATCTGCCTTGTGTGAGCATGAGTTGTGATATGTATTACACCATATACAGTATTCTCTGTCGAGAATAGAGTCAAGTGACTCTTAATTTTCAGGCATTTTTTTTAAACTTAATTCCCCTGCAGCCTTAATGTAATGTCACTTTGACTTTTAAATAGACACTTCAACATTTATTTTCTCTATTGTGACGAATCCAGTTTTGCAACTAATGCGGCGGTTGATAGAGAGCAGCAACAGCATCTGTCCAATGGAGACGTGGAGGAGGAGCAGCCTGTGCCTGCACAAGGAGTGTTGTAAAGTGTGTGCTCTCCGACTTTCTTGGAGGTCCACACAAAAACACATTTTGTTTGAACTTGGCCTTGTCAACGTCAGAACAGCCACTTTCTTTGAATTGATTTTGGTCCATTTTACAGCCTGGCACTGAAGATTAGTAATGATTTATATACTTCCGTCCTGTTGTAGTGCACATGGATTAAGGTTGTCCTGCTCTATGCCTTGGATTTGTGTGTGTGTGTGCTAGTGTTTGTGTGCGGTGGCGGCGGTAAAATTTAAGCTAGAGTGTATGTCACTCTTTGATTCATCACGTCAGTCAGCAGGCTTTAGCTCCTAAATGAAACTTTTTGAACATCTCCAGTGGTCGGACAAAAATCAAAAGGAGCAGTGGCATGGTAGTGACTGTTTAATCCAGCGTGGTTTCAGCTTAAACATAAAAGCACACATGGTGGTGGGGACTTAATTGAGTCAGCATGGGTCTGATAGCTGTTTCTTAGTGTAAAAAAAAATATCAAGGACCAGATGAGATAACTGCCATCTTTCATTATTCCTCAGACTAAAATGGTTACCTTTCTGAAAGCTATAGAGGTCTGAACAAGAGAAGAGACATATCATAGGAAGTGACCACTCAGTTTTCAACAACACATCTATTATGCATGACAAAAGATTCTGCTGGTTAAGTGTTTATTTTCTCCAAAATACAGTTCAGTAGTCACCTGCACATCCTCAACAACAACGCCTTCTCTAGTTTCAGGGCTTTGTTCTTACTTTAAATATTGTCTTGAAGTTTATGCACAGTGCACAGTTAATGCACAATGCAGAGTTAATCTACATAAATGCTTTCAGACGGATGTTTATTTTTATATTTTTATTCAAATGTTGTGTTACATATATGTAGTGATCGTCCCGCTAAAAAGAGAGAACACCAAATACACCTTTTGCCCATAAACCATAAACAGGATCTGTTTTTTTCAGGTCTTTACAGTATTATGGACCTTATTTTTCAGTTTATTTAGATATTAAAATACTAGATCAGGACGCATTTACATATTTAAATTTATATTCACTGTAATAAATTCAGCAATATTGAGATCTTACAATTAATTACATGTCCTTCATTACTCAAACTACTCAACCTCAGACTTATTTCCCATCTATACTGAGTCACCTCCTGTACTCATGACTACTCCTGTAGTCATCAACCAGCAGTTTTCCGTGTTATGCTGAATACTTCTCCAAGACTATGTGCCTAAACTAAATCAGGAATCTAGAAGTCAAGATTATTTGTTGCATCAAAGCCACTACAATACAGTAATTTAAAATAAGTGCAACTGCGAATAGCAGAAATTTGTGTCACTTTTGACATGCTTATTACGATATTGAATCGTGCTCTTTACATCAGTTACTGCTTTTCTTTATGAATTTTGAAGCCATTGCCCATGCTATTACTGTTATTGTTATTTCCCTTCTTAACAGTAGTAATTCCCACCTGTCTCCAGCAGCACAGGCGCTTTGTATTCCAGTCAGTACAAAATGCTGCTGGCAGACAGCTCATGAGGATGAAGGAGGGGGAAACCCATCTTGGCCTCTCTCCATTGATTTCCTGTAAACTTAAGGAATAATTATAAGACTATGTTGGTTAATTTCTTGGCAACCATGCGGCTTGCACCTGGTTATTGTATATCACTGAGCTTCTAACCCCATTTGAACCTGAATTCACCGGCAAATGTACAAATAGATCCTCAAACAGCTGTTTCTAAGTCTTAACGAGGGCTGAGAAACTTTTTTTCAACAGTTTCTTAAAGCTTCAGACTGACTTCCAGTGTGAGCAGGATGTGGGTCCTCATCCATTTTCTTTAAATGCGTACTTTCACAGACTTGCTTTGAATACCCAAACGGCTGTGATCTATTGTTTGTCGCCTTAATCTTGCTTACTTTCCCCCAAATTTTACTCATATTTTATGTAGTATTTAACCTTAGATGTAATATTGTTTTCTTATTTTTATTACTGCATTAATAAGCAACACATTGTTATTGTGTTTCAATAATTGCGACATGATAGGTTCAGAGGATACACAGGACCCTTAACTAAGTTGGTAGTACCTAACAGACCTTTTTCACTCCAAAATTAAATATCAGGTAGCAAATTAACTTATTTATTTTTGCATCAGGTGCTCCTATCAATATATTTTTCTTTTTTGTTTGTTTGTTTTAGTATTTTGTGCCTTCTGAGCATCGAAAGTACAGACATAAGCAGCTGACATGAAATGAGTGAAGAGGCATTTTGAGCAACATGTAACAAAGACAGTCACATCTTATGATCTCTGTGTTCTGGTTGCACTGCACTGGAGGGTAAGAAGATAGAGTTTATGGGCTCATATATCTTGTGTCAGGCAACAAAACACTCTGTGTCTTTGGAGATGTTGGTGGACCTCTCATGCAGCCGTTTTGGAGCTCTAATGCGATAAATCCAAAGGGAAAGTGTAAAAAGCTTGATGTTTTTATTAATAAAAAACCCACAAATGTTTCTACACTGTACCAAACATGTATCATAAAGAATGGCTTCAGTCATAGCTACTTTGAAACGGCTGCCCAGATCAACAATGATTACTTTAAGCTATGAATTACCTTATTTGGCTTCAATTTGCCTTTTTTGGTTGCATTTAGCTGATGAATCTTACAAAAGATCACCACACTCCAAACATCTCTGCTTGCTAGCACATGGTTTTTTTTGTATGTAAGCATGATTTCCCATTCCCAGGTGTGGGAGCTGCCAGTTCGGGTAAACTGACTTTTATGGTTGGAGGAGCAGAGGAGGAATTTACTGCAGCCAAAGAACTTCTCAGCTGCATGGGAGCCAATGTGGTGTATTGTGGTCAGGTTGGAACTGGACAGGTATGAGTCAATTTTTCATATTTTCCAGGAACTGTTTACTATGGGGTTTTTTTTGTTTTGTTTTGAAAAAGTTTAATGTGTTAAAACAGTAGTATTTTATAGTGCATTAATGTGTTAGTCAGCTGTTTAACGAAAACCAAAAAGTGAAGTCATAAAATAAAAGTGGTGTTCATTTTACTGAAAGCTTATACTTTCATCTACAGGCTGCTAAGATCTGTAACAACATGCTTCTAGCCATTGGAATGATTGGGACTGCAGAAGCAATGAACTTGGGAATCAGGTGAAAACTTTCGAGTTTGAATAACAGCAAATGGAGTCTTTATAAATCAGAACTGTAGATGCAGCCGCAAAATATTTTGTGTAGCTAACGTTGAATTTGTCTTGATTGTAGACTTGGTTTGGATCCTAAACTACTAGCCAAGATCCTGAACATGAGTTCAGGTCGGTGTTGGTCCAGCGACACCTACAACCCTGTGCCCGGAGTCATGGAGGGAGTCCCCTCTGGGAATAACTACCAGGGAGGCTTCGGCTCCCAGCTGATGGCTAAGGTCAGTTTAATGACCCATTATTTCCTGGACCTGCAGTTAGGGCACGAGCATTAGTGTTGTAATGTTTCTTTGTCACTACAAATAAGAGGAAAAAAAGGCATATTTTATGGCTGTAGTAGTTATTTTCCCGTACATATTGTGGAGAAATAATTTGATCCTATTAGCTGTGATGCTTTGGAACAAAAAAGATGAAAGTTCCTCATGTTTTGCTTCAATTCGACTGTTTTCATTCATATGCTTTGTGTTTGTGTTAGTTATATCATATGTGTTAGTCAGGGACTCATTTCCGAATCATATGTCGTGCATGTGACAGGAACATAAAGTGACAGTGTTGGAAAAAAAACAAGAAATTCTATCTTTGGTCGCACCATTTAAAATGATGCATGGAATTGTTGGTAGTTTACATCCCTCTTAAAAGGGAGTCATGCGCATATTATTACAACAAAAAGCAAAATTCTCTGTGGTATGTGGACTGGTGGTTTTGGTTTTAGGGTTCAATTTCCTCTCCGCTGGTTTTTCTAATGTATGTTTGCTTTTCTTTTTCAGGACCTGGGCCTCGCACAGAACACAGCCACTAACACAAAGACTCCTGTCCCTCTCGGCTCCTTGGCCCATCAGATTTACCGTGTGATGTGCGCACGCGGTTATGCCAATAAAGATTTCTCCTCCATATTCCAGTTCCTGCGTGAGGAGGAGGGCCAGTAATGTCAGCCTCCACCCCGTCCACAGCCTTGCCAGACCTGGGCCTGCACAGGACTAACATAGAGTAGTTAGGGGTGCATTTCACCCTGAGGACTGGGTTTGTTTTTTTTTTTTGTTTTGTTTTGTTTTTTTAAAGTTGTGAAAGACATGAAGCCAACAGAGCTCCAGCTCAGCTGTGACAGATCATGTGTGCACTTCTCTTCTATTGGAAATCCTGTTTCCTGTGTGATCTAGCCCATTTTTTAAATGCAACACTGCTTTCACTTTTAGAAGCAAATCATTTGTCATAAATACAGGAGATCCAAAAAATTAGCCGACTGTCAGACAGCCAACTGCAGATCTTCACTACTCTAAAATGCAAAAGTTCTTAGGGAATCTGTGGTGTTTAGATGTTGACTCATGAGCTGTATTTGTCCAGACTAAACAATGCAAACACAGTTTGGTCTCCACACATTTATCTATTGTTTGTTATCATTTCTTTATGTTTTCTGTATTTTCTGGTCATGGGGGTTATTTCTCTTAACTTTGGAAAAGTTTCTTTGGGATAAGAGTGTCATCATATCCTGTTAGGTAATAAAATAACTGTGATGTCAATTAATGAGACAATTATTATTTATTTACCACCTTTTGTATTTAACCCCATTTTCTTTTTTTTGGGATTTGGATGCTAAATTAGGTGAATTATGAATGTTAGAATCAACAAAAACAAAAGCCAAACAACTAGTAAGGCCCAAATTTATTAAACGCTGCTGATTCATGATGGCAAATGCTGATTTGGTGTAGGCCTAGTATTGCTTCAAGTCGTCTTTTGTCGGAATGACTATCAGATTCAAAAGGAAGAGCTTTGCTTGGACGCAGCGCACAAACTTGGATGCAACTGCAGTCAAACATAGACACGGAAGATGAAGGATACTAATTCTCCCAACTAAAATGCCTATTTAAAGTCCAAATGCCGTGTATTTGGACACGCACGGTACAATTTTCGCTTTAAGTCTCCAAACGCTTGTAAGCTAAATAGCTTCAAAATGTTTTAATTTTTTTCTTGAGTCTCGCTGATTCCGTTGTCACGAAATCTGCCTTTAGGATATTGGCTTCATGGCAGATGCAGTGGTGGGGCAGAGAAACAGAGGGCCCAAACTGCTTTTTACAAGCGAAAAGGTTTTTCAGCCCTTTTTTCAGCTTAAGTTAAATTATCCACACATCTCATCCAGATGCTTGGAGTTCCTCTCAAATGGCGATTTGAATATTTTTAATTACATATTGCCTTCCACCGCGACTGTGAAATAAAGTTAAGAGCGTCTGTCGTGTCACGCATATCCAACCTCGGTAATTTGGGGATGTGGACCTGTTTGCTGTATCCCCACTTAGGTCAGACCAGGAGGGCGGCATGTTTCTGATCTAGTTTGCCAAGAGCCACTGAGGGGCCAAGGTGCCATAGGTCATGCGATCACAAGACAAACCCATAAAAAGTCCATTAAGCACTGTAGGCTAAGAGCTGTGTTGTCATCTACTTGATAGGTCCTGCAAACAGAGCAGCACTTTGGTCTCAGGCCTCCAGCAGACTTGTGACACACACAGCCTGACATCAGCTGCTGCAGCGCTGCGCTGTCACCCCTCCAGCTCAACTTAGAGCCTCTTCAACACTTTCTAATTAGCTTTGTTTAAAAAAAATATTACTCGGTGATGCACATTCGTTCTTTTTTTGCATACAAGGGATGTAATTTTGCAGCTACGGTATGCACCAATAGGGAGATACGCGAGTTTGCGCCTTAAAGTTTGATGGAGACCGACTGCACCGGAAAACACGTGCGGATGTTTCACTCCAACACTGTTTCTTTGCTGTTTTCCAAATTGTTTCTTATTTATATTTTAGCCCGCCAGCTAGAGTTTCCTACATGTTACATTTAAAGCAAGGACATAAAGTCACAAATGTCTGTTAATAAATTTCTATGAAGTAAAGACTATTATAAACTGTGTGTAAAAATAAACTAAGCACCTTTTTAAGGAGCCATAACGTTCATCCCGAAATCATATTGGACCAAGTCTATCAGGATTATTGCGTATTAAAACATTGTCTAAATAGGTTTCAATAAGCTAACGAATCTTTTTTTTTCATTAATCTCGGCTTAGACTTCAAAAAGTCGACCTTAATCATTGAATTACAGTTGAAAAAAAATCTTTTTGTAATCTACATTTATTCGAGTATTTGTTGCTTGAAGCAGAGTGTATAAATTGTAGGCCTTTGGCCCTTTTTTAGCTTTAATTTGACGTTATTGATTCCAGTTCCTCTTTAAAAGAGGCGCATATTTGCGTGCAGCAGACTAATTAGGCTAATTAAAGATTAGGACCTACCACATCATTTTTATTCGTTCTTACTGTGTCTTTAGCCACTGGTTATCGTGTGTTCTTTTAAGTGAAACTGACGCATATCTTCATCTTAAATATTTTCATTCAGGAAAGCGTACAAGACCCCTATGTGTGGGTGTGCTGACGGTATATTGAAATAAAAATACTGCACGAATGAAAGGCTTTTTTATCAACAACTTTTGGCATCTTTACAATCTGTACATTTTTTTTACAATTGGGATCATCTTTTCTTCTTTTAACCGGCTAAATTGCTCAGAAAACATTTTAAACCATCAGCTCTATGTTTAGAAACACATTTCCCCTCTGATGTATGAACAACGTGGCTGAGGTGATTCCTGTTCAGTCTTCCTAAATGCATTGCACGCGAAATGTTAAAAAATAGGGCATACTTTTAATCCAAAATTCCATGTAAAAAAGCTGAATAGTTCATCTTACGTCAGTTAACATGCTCATGCAATAAAAAGAAAAGTGCGATATGAATATATTAACACAAATAAAACATTGTGCATTTTTCTGAACCACTACTCAATTTACCAATGAACTTGGGCCATAAAGATTAACAGCCCTTAAAAGGTGTGAAAACTATTAAAAATAAAAACGTGATCAAATGTAGGTGTGGATGAATATGAATTTGTCTGTCT
>JAPZDY010000025.1:11490521-11519633 GCA_029783645.1 Ctenochaetus hawaiiensis
GAGGAGGGGGAGGTGGGGGAGGCAGACAGGGGGAGAGTCTGTCCTTCATATTCCTGACCTGTTACATATGTTGTAAAGTTTGTGTCGTCAAAACAATGCTGGATGTTTTCTTTTTCCTATGATATCCAGTGTTTGATGTTAGAGTGAGAGGACAAAGTGTCTCGTCAGAATTTAGATGTGTTGTCATTTTGCGCACAGAAATAGTTAACTACACACCATTTGTTATTTGCATGAAAATGAGCATTGACTACCTGAATGTCCTTCAGCTACCTATTTGAATTGTTTAAGTTATTATTTTTTTTTGCAATCTAGATGTTTTTATAACCTTTAGGTTTTAATCCATTTGTGTAAACACTGTAAACACTTCAAATACCTCATCGTTTCATCCAAAATAAAGAGTAGTTTGTATAGCACATGAGAGATTTTGCCTATTTTATTTTTTTCGCTTGCTAATTTTTTTAAAGGTATCTCGCATATTTACTATATATTTTAACATGATACGCTTAGGATATATTATTTTAAAGAATTCTTTAAAATACATATATTGCAAAAAATATATTTTTTCGATAGAATTGATATTTTTTCATTCGTGGATAATGTGTTAAACTGAGAAACTGTTTTTATTTCAGAGGCCAAAAAAAAAGGGGGAAAAAAAAGAAAATTGAATCAAAATTTTTATCAGGCTCTTCTTGTTTGTAACCAGTGAGCTCCATGGAAGAATCCAAATAAGTCACAAGGCCCTCACATGTTTTTTGCTCTCAGACAGGGTTTTTGTCAACCGTGCTGACATGTAGTTGTCTTTCTAATAGTAAAATTTGTTTATTAATATTGCTGAGAAAACGCTCTTCATTTGTTCATAGATTTTGTTTTATTTTTACTGAGGAGGCATCCCGTTCAACTAAAAATTGCATAAGAAATAAAAAAACGCGTGTAATAGCTTAGTTATATTCACATATCCTTGATCAATTAATTTAAAAGCTTTCACAGAAACTTGTAAACGAACGTCACACAAACTTGTCGTGCAACAACTTTAAACAAGTCACGAAAGAGTGAAAGCAAATCACAGACTCAACCGAACACATTTTCACATTTATAGATCAGTTTGCACTTAATGATTGTCTGAATCAAAGCATGTGTGTATTTGAATTACTTGTAGGACATTTCCGGCATTTGAACGCCCTACAAAGCAGATGCCCTCGTGCAATAAACCACAATCACAGCCTCAACTGTTTATAAGGTGCGAAAACAGCAAAGCATGTAGAGGCTCTGTGACAGCAGTAAACCAGCATTTGTAATGAGGCTCGGGGCTAACAGTCAAATATGTGATATTGCTGAATGGGCCTGAAGAGAGCGCGCACACACTCACACACATGCTCACACACAGAGGTGTACGGAAAGGCAGGAGTGCAGATGGGTTTAACTTAAAACGTCTAATTACTTTACGACCGTCTACCAACAATTAGACTGTCTCGGTTCAGAAACCCCCGTTTGTTTTGTTTCAGCAGAGCTCAAAGGACAACAGACACACACTGACACAACATGTTTCACACATGGAAATAAAACCCACAAATAAAATCTCTTTATTTGTCCAACAAGTACAAAACAGTACGGGTAAAATTACTTTAATCTATGTTTGGAAAAATTCCTTTGTATTATCAAACGACAGTGTCGTCATGACGGTGACAGTGCTTCGTGCTGATCTGAGTGCTGCTACACACTGACCGCCAGCAGGTGGAGGCAGCGGCTCGTCTGAGCAGTGTTCAACCTGGGTGATGCGTTCAAGGCACACTAAGACCATTTTCCATCTCTGCTCGACCTGCGCTAGTTGTTTCGTTTTTGTTGTAAGTCACTTTATTCTTCTGCAATAACTGTTTCATTCTAATCTCGTCTATGACATTAACTGCACTCTTGCGATCTTATAGAGGTCTAATTAAATGAACTCGTGTTTGAAGAGGGGTTCTTTACCTTTTATTGCAACTTCTGAGAGAAAAGCACAATATTATATCAAATAAATCAGTAAAAAAAAGTTTAGAAAAACATCTTTAGCCATGTTTATTGATTAAAAAAAATGATATAAATGTTGATGAATGTTGTGTAGAGAAATATATAAATAGTTTTTATTTAGCTAATTTTAAATTAATGGAATCCATAAATAATCAACTGTGTGAATACATATGTACATGTCAGCACATATGCGTACATGATGTTGACTGAGATACCATGATGATAACAAACGATAACAAACATACACATAGATCATGCACACACAGACACAGGCATGTCATTCCTTTATTTTCCTCCAGCACAGGATTGGACCTCACTGGACCCCAACGAGCTCAGGTCCTTAAAATGTGTCATCTCTTCCTGGTTTCCCTCAACATCTCCCAACCTCCCTTCACCTCCACCTCACCCCTTTTCCCCTACTCTCACCCCCAAAGGTCATCCACATGTAGCTCATTAAGTCTCCTCTTCCTTTTTGGGGAAAACTGTAAAGATACTACATACATTTGATGTGCCCATTTTTCAAAAACATGATAAGCCAGAGACACCACACTATAAAAATCCCAAGTGAAGTCTCTGCAGTCACTGTAGCAAATAGTGTTGTGCGTAGATGACATTCCTGTCTGATCCCCAATGCATGCTTGGATGGATGTCTTCCATGCAAACAGTCATTTGAGGAGCTATGCTGCAGGAAAACAGAAAGTTGCTTGGATGTGTTTTCAGTGTGACCTCCCACGACCCCTATACATCAAACCTCATGACACCACTGGTGACAGAGGAGGCCATGACTGAACTATGGAGGAGACATTCAGGGAAGTAAAGTCATGAACATTTAGGAGTGCGTTTCAGCCACTTATCCTCACTGCTAATCATCTGTTGTTTTTGGTATGGGTAGTAAGGTTACCTATATGGTGTGTGTGAGTGTGTCTGTGTGTGTGTGTGTGTGTGTGTGTGTGTGTGTGTGTGTGTGTGTGTGTCTGTGTGTAAGATAGGACTAAACATTTTTTATAGATAGTTTCTTGAACCATGTTACACTTCTTAGACTACCTTATTAAGGGGAGTAAACTCTTCAAGTTTGCTTTAATGAGAGAATCATGCTACTCACAATCTCCATTGCATTTTCCTGCATCATAATTATTATTTTTTTATAAACTTCACATCAATTTGAAGAATTTGCTTCAAATTCTTCTTAAAAACATGCTCATATTCATTTTTGCATTTCCCTACAGGGAAACAAAACACAGACACCTTAACCAAAGAAGCAAAGACATGCAGACAGACTGTTTGTTTCTTAAAAGGTGAGTCGTGCATCTTTTAATTTTATTTATTTAGAATATTTTTATTAATATTTTTAGCGTATTTTTTGCTTTTATCCTACATTTTTCAATATTTTGTCTTGACTCTCTGAGTGTCACAAAAGCAGATTGGCCAGGACAGTCACTCACTCCTTTTTTTGTGCTTTGTTATCACAATATTTTTGCACATGTGGACGTGCAAAATAGTTTGATTTGCGGTCTTTTAACGCGTCTGAAGTATCTGTCAGATCTTCTTATGAATCCAGGGGGCTCGATAAATAAAACTGTTATGTGAAAATCCTGTCACTGCTTTGTTTCCAGAACAAACATGCACAACACACACACTCACACACACGCACACACATACACACACACACACACACACACACACACACAATCGAAGCTAGAAATGTGTTTTCCAGAAGGACTACAAGGCTTCAATGTACAGCTGTGTTTTTTTCCTCCCACTTCCCCCCACAGGAAGAATATGATGTGATATATGATATAATGCAGCGTTACTGACGGAAACAACATGCAATAAACACGAGTATAAACACTTTCACTCATTTCACCAAATACCTGGAAATTCCAATGGAATAACCTCGCTTTACAAAATGCTTAATTTATAAAGAATAAACGTGTTGTTGCAATTAAATACTTTTTCCTATTTAAGAAGACGTCCATCATTTTTTTACACACTGAAAAAACAAAGACAGATGCACATTTATTAATTATTAAATTATTTATTTTTTAGTTCAGTTAAACACACTCACCATAAAAAACACAATTCCACAACATAGATAAGGTTATAGCATAGTAATAATTTTTTTCCCCATTAAAATAATTCGTCGGTTGTCGTAGGTTTGGCCTGCTTGCTTCCCAGATGTCTCCTGATGGTTCAGAACAGACGGAAAACGTGCCGCTCCTGCTCTCGGCCCCTCCACACACCGCAGTCTTCTGTCTGCACTCGTTCAAAAACAAGCAGCAAAACGTGGCTTCATGTCTGTTCAGCACCGAACACAGACAGCAGATATAAATCAAATTTGAGTTACAGTATAAAATATTCGATATGTCCAAGATCCTCCGTGCGGAGTTCAGGTTCTATTACACCAAACATTGTGGAGATTTATTTGTTCTTTGTTCTCTTTGTACCATTGTTCTGTTTCTACACCTGTGTCCACTTAAATCTATGAACCTCGGCCAGATCATACTGGAGTCTATTTAAAACCTCATTTATCTTCTAATTTTAGTACGAAAAAAAATATTAAATTCTTGTTGTTCGTTTCAATAATTATCTGCAGCAATAACCATAAACGTTTGACATTGAGCTATAAGCACTGGTAAAACTCAGTTACATTTAAAATAAATTAAATTAATGGTAATTTTTTGGGTCAGTTAAATAATTTCCCCAATATTATAGGTTATATAAAGAAACAGCTGGTTTCATCAGTCTGTTTTACATCCAGAGTCCTACAAATAAAGATTAATTAAAAAAAATACTCGTTGAAACACAGCCAAATCAAACACTTAAAGCAAATATGGTTACATTGAAATTTTCTTGAAACCGAAGAGGCAAAATAAAGGCTTTTTTACGGGATATGTGACAGACAGAAAGGTATGAGACTGAATGGGATCTCTACTGAATGCCAACACCCACTCACCTCAGCAAACAATTGATCCTATGTAAAAGCTGCTCCCTTCGTTTCTATACCACTAACCGAGTCCATTCCTCAATTCTGTGTTTTTTTTCTGCCAGTTTAGTCCCTTTTGCAAACGAAAAAAAGCGACAGGGTTTCGGTTTTTTGATGGATTTCTGACACAAGCAAAAAAAGATTCTGTGCGTAATGGCCGTGCGTCTCATCCAGAGCTTCTACGGAAATCCCCACATTTCTAAATTGAAAACCTCTAATGCAGCCATACCTAGAGAGTGGTTGTCCTCTCCCTGGCTATATATGATCTAAGGGAGTGTTAGATGGTTTAAATGTGTTCTTAGGGCAGGGAGCTGTCAGACCTTTTGGCGAGAAAGATTGATCACGCACAGGCTACCAGGGCTCTTTGTTTAGAGCCCGAGCAATAAACAGCCATCAGATCCCCACCTTTCCTTTACTTCACACTACAGTGGCAAATCATTTGTACTCTGCGCTATGTTATAACCAATAATGCTGAAGTGAATGGACGATGGCTTAGGTCAACATAGGTGAAATAAATAAATGAAATGGGATGTGGTGCAGGGAGCTGTGGACTTCAAAACAGTGAAAAATGCCTGTTAATTAACCAAACTGCTTTCTTTTATTGACACAAAATATCGTTTTTAGTGGATTCTCATAAATAATCCAATGACAAAGTTACCTCTAATAACATAATGTATTGGCCACTGTAGAATTCAAATGGCGCTATAATATGATGGAGGCAAAATCACATTGAGATCTATTAAAAACTCATTCCTCTCTCTCCCTCTCTGTCCTGTGTGGCGTGTGTAATGGGGGAGGGGTGGACATGTTGTTGGATGTCTGGTGCAGCTTTCCTCTCCAAGCAAACGTTTCTTGAAAGTCTCAAGATTAACGCCTTGGCACTGATAACGACTGTGTGCGTCGCCGCGTTATGAGACACAAATGTGACTGCTGACATGATTTGTGTCATGCCTCGCCTGAAATAAACGCATGGGCTATACGACACTCACACACATTGACACACACCAGCACCGCAAGTGCCACGGCTCACACGCACGTTACCTGCACAGCAGACCGCGTGGACGCGCAAAGAAAGCACGGCGTTTATGGGTGCATTTTCGGGGGTGGGGTGGTGGGGGCAGCGGTGAACAAACTGACCCAAAAAAAATGTGTAAATAAAGCAACCCCTACCCCCAGAATGAGGCGTTACCCCTCCGACTTTCTCGATCAATCACAGGGGACAGGGGCTTCTTTTGATAAAAAACCAAAATTGTCATTGGGCAGATGTAATCATGTGACAAGCAGCACGGTCTAATTCCAACCATGTCCTCATGAAAGCAATAGTTTATGGCATAGAGGTCTCCATACGACCATATCCAGTTTAGTAGTAAAATAAACTGCTTATTAAATCTGACTTAACTTGAAAATCAGCGACTTTTCGAGACAACAAGGCGATGATGAATTACGAATTTGGGCGAGAGAGCGGTTTTATCAACAGCCAGCCGTCGCTCGCTGAGTGCCTGACATCTCTCACTAACCCTGTCGGTGATGCATTTCAGAGTTCATCAATCAAGAGCTCGGCGCTTTCACAGTCGACACTGATTCCTCCTCCTTTTGAGCAGACCATCCCCGGCCTGAACCCGGGCATCCACCCACGCCATAGCCGCTCAAAGCAAGCTTTGAGAGGCTGCAGCCCGCTGCAGGCTGCATCCTTACCCCCGGAGTACCCGTGGATGAAGGAGAAGAAAAGCATCAAGAGAAGCCACACTGCTGCTGCTTCTTCAGCTTCTTCAGCTTCTGCTGCTGCGACAACGGCTGACTCTTCTCCTCTCTACTTCTCCCCCCAAGGCAAGACATAATGATTAATAACCTCCATGTAAAAGGCTCCTTCTTGTCTGAGGATTCCCCCTCTGCAGCTAACTGCATCCCGGGCCCTGTGCAACGTGGGCGTCCCTTTAAGCCAGTATAGGATTTTGATTTAAGCATGTTTAATCTCATCAAGTAACGCACTGACTTGTGATGCAGTGTAAGAGCGTTAATGTTTGACAGTAATGGAGAGTGATAGATTATTCTTACACGGGCCAGCAGCTGGCATGTTCATTAATCTTCACCCTCCGTCCTGTCCTGTCCACGCAGACCCATCATATTCTGCCGGGGGCCCATAAATCTTCCAGGTCCCGGTGCTTACTTGCTTGCTTGCCACAAGTTTCACCCCACAGAGCTTGTTTTTTACCGCACACACACACATAGATACACACACATAGACACACACCATATACACAAACACAACTTTGTTGCTGTTTTATTTTTTGGTCTCCAGCTTTCCTGCGATTAAAAACAAAATAATCTTTGGTTTATTTTCTTAGGTTCACCAGAAGTCCCAGAGGGTAGCGTTGGCGGTGGAGGGGCATCTCGGAGGTTGAGGACTGCGTACACCAACACACAACTTCTGGAGCTGGAGAAGGAGTTTCATTTCAACAAATACTTGTGCAGACCGAGGCGAGTGGAAATAGCCGCTTTGCTGGATTTAACGGAGAAGCAGGTGAAAGTGTGGTTTCAGAACAGGAGGATGAAGCACAAGAGGCAGACACATAGCAAGGAGAACCGGGACAGTGAGGGGAAATACGCGTGCAGCCTGGACGACGGGCCGGAGGACGAGTTCGAGCAGCAGGCGGACAGCAGCGTGGCGGGGACGCTCCTGGAGAGGGAGAGGTATTTCCAGCCGAATACCTTGACTTCACAACAGTGTCAGAACTCGCACAATGGGGAGAACCAAAGCACGACTGTTACGCCTTTGAACAGCAATGAGAAAAATGTGAAACATTTTCCAAACCCGGCGCCCACTGCTTCTATCTGCGCGTCAACAATAGGCCCGGACAATGATAATTCCCCAGGCCTGGACGTTTCTTTGCAGGATTTCCAAGTTTTCTCATCCTCCTCCTCTTTCTCACCAAGTTTGTCAGATTCAACAGAAAGTCCACTGCCTTTATCCTCCGAAACTTTTGACCTTTTCTCAGAAACACTCACCACAATCGACCTGCAGAACTTAAGCTATTGAAATATTTAAGCTTGTTTTATTTTAATTCAGACACTTGTGCTCGGTTGTAGTTGAGGGGGAATTTAATAAATCTCACAAATAAGGTAAGTTAAAGTAAAAGCTATTTAGTCTTTCAGATTTTTCTTGGCTGTGAGAGGACGTCAGACAGTTTATTTTTATACAAATTTCAACTAAAACTGAGCAGAATATTTTTCTTGAAATAAAACTTTACATTGATTGAAATCAGCAGCGCCATATTGTCTTATTTCACAATAAGAAAGTTTGGACAGCTTGTTGATTTTATGTCTGCATGTTAAAATAATAATAAAAGGCATTGGCCATTAATAGTGTTCATGTATAATTCATAGTGCTGACGCAGTATTTAAACAGGGAGAATATAATCTTCATTTGTAAAAGCCACATGATATTTCACTTGTAAGTCGTTCCTAAATTTTAAAGACACTAATGATTTTACCATCTTAAACTTGCTCAAAACAAAAAGATGAGGTTATTGCAGAGCAAATAAAAATGAAATGCAAGTGCGATAAATGTAAAATGATGCTTCAACATTTTCTCTCATAGTTTTGGAATTTTTTAAATGTAACAATGGTTATAATAAAGCCTAAACCATATCTTACTTAAAAAAAAAGACTATTCCTGCCTCTGCATGTTTTAACCCAGAAAAAGGAAATTTCACAGTGAGAATCGCCTGCTAAGAGTCCTAGGCCAAAAGCTATGACTTTTCTTGGCTCTCTAATTAAATTTTATTGCCTATAAAACTCACAGCACTGAGGGTGCTTGTTTATAGCCTGATCCACAATGCAATGCAATGCAATCTTTTTGAATTAAGAATCGCCTTAAGAACTTAAAACTTTGCATTATTTAACAATATTTCAAGTAAATTCAAAGCATCAGAGATAGGACTTTATTTTTATTCATTTACATATTTTTTAATTGATATTAATTGGTAGCTTAAAAGGGTTTTGTAACGCAGAAGCAAAAACTAGACCCCGAACCATGAGCAGATAATTTCAGCTGCATAATGTAGGCGATTCCCAAATTTCGTAACATTAAATCTTTATCATGTTAACGACGGTAGAACTATGTTCAAATGAACTAGTTGGATTTCGTGCCATTTACTAATGAAGGATTTTTTTTACATCGAGCATTTGAACCTCGGCTGACGCCTCTCTGTGTGCTTTATCGAGCCGATGCTGTTTTTCCTTTGGATAGCCTTCCTTTATTAAATGCTTTGGGAAAATGGTTGCTGGAAAGCTTGAGTCAAAGATTGTTCCAGAAATCACAAATAACAAGCTCAAAGATCAATTAATCTGACCAGAGTCTTAATTTATAGGCTCTAGTCACTGTGGTGCTTTCAGGATTGTGCGGTTGGGCTCATGGCAATAAAAATCCCTCCCAAAAAAAGGTAAGCTATGGCGATTAACTGCTATTCATATTGAGATGTGGTATTAAGTGATGGCTAATTGCAATCAGTTTGAAAACAAAGACTAGCTTGGGAAAATTATTGAAAGCCCAGGAGGCAGAGATGCAGTCAGATTTGATTTGGTGCAGAAGCCGCTGCTGAGACCGCACGTCAGTGTCTGCAGCGGCTACAGGCCAGACTCACCACACATACTCCCTCTCTCACGATATCCTATTATTCAAAAAGGTCAGACCACTTATTTCACTCTGCTAGTTTCTTTTTATGAGCACAAAATAAAACATTGATCATGCTGTACCTTTTTTTTAGATTCACACGTTCTTCCAACTGCAATATGCACATTTAATCACACAGATATAAAAAAGTGATATAATCATAGCCATGTGTCTGATTATGTAATTTCTTTGTATGATTATATAATGTAAGATTTTGATGACTTTCAGTGGTCAACAGGTTGTAGATTAGTAGATTACAAACAGGGGAAGGAGCCAATCACAGAGAAGAGTTTGTGAGATGACAGATGAGTAGATGAAGTTTTATGTGAAACTAGATACAACACTGTGCCAGCAAATCTCTCTCCCACACACGCACACACACACACACACACACACACACACACACACACACACAAATACACAAACACAGGTCAAAGGTCAAGCTGGCTCTCCTCTCCTCTCCAAACTGGGAGGAACTGCTGCCAGGTCAGGAGTGGGTCAGGTTTTGAATGACCACGGAGGGTTTGAAGCTCATAAAGTATTTATTGGCTACTCAGATAACTTTGAACAGGAAGTGACATCACAGAATGTATGCAGAAACAATCTTGGAAAAGCAGAATATGACCTGTGATTTTATTTTGCATTAAGTTAGGAATGTAATTCTATATCACACTACAATCACTCATGGATCTAAATGTCTCGTTCTCCCTTTTCTCAGTATGTTTTTGAATATAAATTCATAATATTTTAACACTTAATCAAAGCAAAAAGTGTGGAAAAATGAATCATTGCAGGGTGTATATTCATTTAATTTGTATCCTATCAAAACATCTTTTCCTCTTTTTTAGGACACATAAGAGACACTTAAAAAGACATCATAGATGTTAGTATTTCCAAAGCTGCTGGACCGAATCTGAATTAAATAAAGTGTTTGTGAGGTAAGACTCTGTGTGTCTGGCAGCTGTGACAAACACCGTCTACCACCTGCAGCTAAACTACAAACTGAAACTCTTCTCACAGCCCCTCCAGAGCTGCACTGACATTTCTGTCTCATTTCCCCACAACAACAGGCTATACAGTTCAAAGTCTCAGCCTTTCAACCTGGATTGTTTGATACTGCCTGTCAAAAGATGACTAATGAGTGACTGACACTTTTACAAACAATATGTCATTGAATGCACCAGGAGGCATAGGTTTCACTTAAAGTTGGAAGTCAAGTTTTTTTTTGCTCACACATTCTGCAAGCACTGGTTCACTGATTGCATTAAATATGATGGAAAAATGTGTTTCTCATTGACTGTACAACACAAAGTGATTAATACAGGGTCACAGATGACATGCGAGTGACGATGCAAACATTTAAAATGCGATTCAGGGATAGATTAGTGCAGCAGGAGCAGCACAGACTGGCACAAGAGCCTCCAAAACAATTTCATATAATTGCCTCTTCAACTATTAATGATGACTGATTGGATTTACAGTGTTGACAGATTCATAAACTCAAAGTGCTTGCATCATTGTGTAAAAAAAAAAAGAAAGATATATAATGTGTGTGTGTACTCTCAATGTGTACAGTGAGTCAGTCTCAGCGAGCAGACTTGAGTGCCAGAGAAATATTATCTGGAATCAATCAAAAATATGATCGTGCGTTATCCGATGACTTTATTAGTCTGTAAAGACCCGTTGCTCCATTAAAGCATCAACTCCCCGTCATCAGTGGCAGTAAAATAAACTCACACACACACACCAAAAAAGGCTGATAGAGTAATAAACGTCAGCGTTAGGTGTTGAACAACAGGCGGCTTTGACAACTGTGTGGTCAGTGATAAATAAATAGCACACCAACTTCCGTATCTCGAAACTCGCTGCTGCTGCTTCCGTGTCACGAGAAGTTTCAGCCGCCAGACCGTCCGTCGCTGCCTGGAGCAAACTTTCCCAACGATGCGCCCCATTCCCGAGGAGTTAACGACGCTCATTACAGGTAACATAACGAGCAATTATAATGTTTTTGTACGCGCGGGTTGTTCTTGTTTGTTGCACAAATGTCCAGTTTTTAAGAGAGGGCTTTGTTAAAAGAGGAAGCGCAGACTCAACATGGACGAAGTTTTAGTCCTGTTTTTCATTCATACCGCTCACTCCTGCTGAGGAGAAGCCAGCAAACAATGCAGCTGCACACTGCTGGGCTGTGTGTGTGTGTGTGTGTGTGTGTAGGTGTGTGTGTGTGTGTGTAGGTGTGTGTGTGTGTTGTTGTTGTTGTGCTTTGAATGGTAAGATGATCTGCAGCAGCATTGAGCCACTTGACTGCCAAGTAAAACACCACAATCAGATGAGTGTTGTTATCAGACAGTGTGAAAGTCTTACCTGGTTTTTGTTGTTTAGATCTAGAAAATTTCCTCAGTGATGGATTAAAAGGGGAAAATCTGAGCAAGAAGGCAAAAGAGAGGAGGGAAGCCTTCATCAAGCGGATTAAAGAGGTCAAGCTGAGGTATGTTTTCTTTCCTCAAAGTTAAAACTTATGGATTCTTATGCAAAATGTAAACCATTAACATGCATTTACTGTCTCCCCAACAGTTTCCCACAAGATTTCAGGGACAAAAGTGAGTGTTAGTTTTACTCTTTATAATACTCTAAAGGTTTATGTTTGAATCTCACCAGTGGTTCCCATCCTGGGGGTCAGGACCCCACACAAGAGGGCACAACATGAATCTAAGGGGTCACAACATGATTCAAATTAAGTACAAACCCTTTGAAATTAATAATTTCTTAAAAATAATGATAAGCAACATAGATTTTAAGATATATATTTTATATGAACATTATTTTTCAGACCCTCTTTATCATTTTCTCTGGTAAAATATTGTCTAGTTTTATCTTCTCAGGCTTTAAAAAACTTTTGAACCTCTACAAATGATCTGCTCACACCTCAAAAACACCACACAACTGACTGAGAATTACAGTTTTACACCATAACATGTTCCATTACTCCACAACACTGCTTACTCTAATAGCCGCAGATGACTCTGACGATGAGGAGGAAGTTGACAGCAACAATGATGGAGGGTCGCTGCAGTCTGAGCGCACAGACAAGGATGAAGAGGCCTGCGAAGGTAAGCCACAAGCCACTTAGCCAGACGTCCAAAGTTGACTCGCTAACTGCTAACAAGCTGCGGATTAAAGTATCGAAAATTGCACCTTGGCATGAAAATATACAAATCTCGGGGTCTGCTCCTTGGAGAAAGTGACTTTGAGTGGCACAATGAGGGAGAAATTCCAGCTGTAACTTGGCAACATACTTGGGAAGCAATTTAGGGGCACAACTGCTACTCCCACCACCTCTTTTTACTCCACCCCTTTGACAGCTAGAGCATGCTTTATTGCTCTCAGCCACAGTCTGGGGACTGAAAATTACTGCCATGGCTGTAGTTGGAGAAAAAACATTCCTGAATTTACAGTAGCTTTAACCCTATCTGCTCCATCGTGATAATCTATGCAAGATTTTGCATTTACTTTTTCATAATGGCATTAGGGAAATCCTTGTGAAATGGTGATTAGGGGTCCAGGTTTTATGGGCTGTAAGCAGCTGCCAGCTTTATGGCTGCTCTTTCACACAAAGCAACTTTGACACAGCAGTTGAACATTTGCATTGAAGTTGCACACTGCAAGGGGGATCTCCTCCAGACAGAAGCAAAACATTGCTTAGTGGAGCCGCTGTGGATTTTGCACCCAATTTAAATATCAGTCAAATGAGTAAATGATGGCAAAGTTAGTCAGAAATCCCTCTGCTTATCTTTTGCATTTAAAAAACAAATGTGATTTTCTCATTTGTGTATTAAAAACACTTTTAGAGGATGATGAGCCCACTCTGTTTTCCAGGTGCCCAGCAGTCCCCACCTGTGGCAGCTCAGGACCTGACGTCTGTCTTTAAAGCAGGATACCTTGAGAAGCGCAGAAAGGGTGGGTGCTCTGCTATCCTTATCATGTCTGCCAGATCACTGGAGGTCCATTTGGGCTATTGAAAACCAGCTAAGCACTGCTGATGGAGATTTAAATTTTCATCTTTTTTTTTAGACAGGGTATACATCATTCAATTTGTTCAATTATCCACTAACATACTTCCATTGTGACCTTCCAGTTTTCTGTTTTAGCTTTTCAATTTGGTCATTTCAAATAAGTCCTAACAGATGGATGTTCAAGGTCCAGTCTGTAGGATTTAGTGGCATCCACCGGTGAAGTTTCAGATTGCACTTGACTAGAGAGCCTACGGTGGCCATGAAACTCTCAAAAACAGTAAAGACCCTCTTTAGGGGCAGTGTTTGTTTTGTCCATTCTGGGTTACTGTAGAAACATGGCAGAACCACTACCTCTGTGGATATAAAGGCTTATTCTAAGGCAATGAAAACACAAGATACTTATTTTTAGATGATTGTACACTAATGAAAACATACTTGTGAATATTCTATTCAATCTCTGCCATATTCTAAAAATAAAGCTCCCTAAATCCTACACATTTGACCTTTTAAAAAGAACAATATACACATAGAGCTCTTTTTTTTGGAGGACACATGAAGTCCAAACGAAGACCACAGCCCATACATGACTATTTACTGGTATTTTTCAGATTTTTTGCAGAACACATATAATACTCAGCTCTAATTGAGATGATGAGATGATTCATTTCTTCAACGCTGAGGTTTTTGTAAATTCTCCCTCCACAGATCACAGCTTTTTTGGCACCGAGTGGCAGAAGAGATGGTGTGCTCTAAGCCATAACATCTTCTACTATTATGGCAGTGAAAAAGGTACTGCTTCAAGTCCGTTACGAATCACATGCTGCTTTTGTTTACCTGTTTTTCACAGTGACTTGCAGTTGTTGTGTCTATATCGTTAATGATGAAATTATAATTTCCTGTAACCAGATAAGCAGCAGAAGGGGGAGTTCAACATCGATGGCTATAACGTCAAAATGAACAACACCTTACGGAAAGACTCAAAGAAGGACTGTTGCTTTGAGATTTCAGCTCCAGACAAGCGAGTCTATCAGGTGCGCTCATCTCAAAAACACATGCGAGCCTGACATGTGCCATGTTTAATACTTGGACAGACATGTGTGTACATGCACCTCATTTAATCTTTACTTATAAAAAAAAAATCATTAATTTGACACTGCTGCCTTTGCCATGGCTCAACCTGACACGCATATTTAAAAAGTCCCAGAGTGTTTCTAATATTCAGGCTCTTCTGTGTGGAACATTTTACTATGCATAAATGCAGTATTATTTGTTTATGTTAATTAATATATGTGGAGCTGCGCATTGCACTCACTGCAGTTTTCATTTCTATCCTCCTTCATCACAGTTTTGTGCGTCATCAGTGAAGGAGGCGGAGGAATGGGTGAAACAGATAGACTTTGTTCTGAAAGGTTTGAACTGTTTTCAATCATTAAGCTCATTCTTATGCTCTGCAGTATGCCAGAGGCTAACACATTTGTAAAAATCCAAAAATGATGAAAATTTTCTGATTACTTTATCTCGTTTGTAGACATGACAGGCATTATACCAGAAGAGGAAGAGGAGGAACAGGAAGTGTACGATGATGTTGGGGCAATCGACGATGACATCTATGAAGAGCTTCCAGGTCCGACTGTGCATTTTATTACTGTGACCATCTGTTTTCTATACATATAGTACATTTTCCTGCAGAACATGAACAAATTGCATGCATCTGTTTTTTGTTTTGCTTTTTTCAAAGGTTTTATTTTGCCATTGCATATTTTCCTACACACTAATTAGACAAAGAACCATAACTTTTAATTCCAAGCACATTTGTTCATGAATATTTTGCTTCTTCCTCCAGAGGATGACATACCCACACCGGCAAAGCCTCCTCCAAAGGTGGAGCCAGCGAGCAAACCTGCTCCTCCTCCTCCTGTTGCAGGTAAACAGCACAGAAATAAATGTCTGGTTTAGATGTAAATGGTATATTTAGTTTGCGGAGCACAGTTTTTGTGTCCGAGAGCAAACTCAACCCTCTAAAGCCACTATAATGAAGAAGTGCCATTCACAGAGGAAGTTTCTAAACATGTGCAACTGAAAGTTAACACAACGTTGGAAATAACTATCAGGCTAACTTCCTTTTACAATAAGTGATGTATTAAAGTTCTGCATGTGCTTAAATGCCTCCCCACTGTCTCTATCTGCTGTATCTATGGACACATTTCTCTCTCATTAACAGACAGTGTCCACTAAATACAAAATGATCCCTCTTTGATCAATAAATAGGCTGAGAGTTGAGGAAATACAAACTGCACAGGATATACCAGTGTCTTACTTCCTTATTGACATCTTACTGGTTTTAATAGTTTTTAAGTTTATTTTTATTTTATTTTATTTTAATGCTTCTATCTTAATTTGGTTTTACTGTAAACCACTTTGTAACTGTGTGTTTTGAAAGGTGCTATATAAACACAAGTATTATTATGATATTATTGTTAAATGTATACAGCATATTATGTAGTAATATTTAGTTTACTTTTTTGCAGTAAATTATAATTAATCTGTTATAACAGAAAGTGATCCATTACACATCCTGCAAAGGTAAACAAACTGCAGCTTTGCAATGAGGCTGTTACTAATGATTTTATTTATTGTTGCCTCAAAGGCTCAGTCTTTCCCAAATGTCAGAACATAATTGAAAACTGTTTGAGAAAAATAGTGTAGTCTCATAGTGGAAAAGCTGAAATCAGAGAACTTTTAAATAAGAAAATACTTTAACAATAAACCAGTTATATTTGCAAATTAATTTTTATTGATCATATAATCCATGTATTTATGATGACACTGCAAATTCAGTTTAAATATACTGGTAGTAGCATTTTTTAAATCATTTTCTGAGCTGTTGAGGAGCTGTTGTAAGTCCATCTAAAGTTAGTTTTATTTTACTCCAGCTGTTAGCTGTTACACCATCTCTTTTTGTGTATTGCACTGGAGGACAATGGTATCCATCAGTTTAAATTAGTGTGAACATAGAGTATGAAATACTCACTAGAATTAGTAGGAAGTATGAACTTGGTTTCACAGTCTGCCTCCAATTCTATTTGAGGCTCTCCACTGCCTCCTGTTGGTCTTACTTGGCACAGTCACTCCTTTATCAGATCTAACCACTAAATGTGATTAGTCTCAGTGGAAAAAATGCATCATCTGCTTTCCTATTTTGTTCCAGCTGACAAGAGCACAGACTACCCCAACTACTACCAGGGCCTGTGGGACTGTGTAGGAGACTTCCCAGATGAGTTGTCCTTCAAACGTGGGGATACCATCTACATACTGAGCAAGGTATGATTGCAGGAGCCCTGCTTGTCAGAGGTCACACACTGATTTGTCCCTGAATGAATGTTTTCTTGATGCATGGAAAAGCCAGTATAATCTCAAACCCAAGTGTAATGCAAAAGTTGTGAGCTGAGGTTTTTAGTCAGAGTGGTTCTGCTGGCCTCAGACCACCTAAGGTGAGTTATTTCTAGGCCCTCAGAGGAACTGTCTGTTCATATCCTTTACTGGCAGCATCTGGCCCACCGCCTGGAGGTGGACGGCTGATGGTAAGAGGCAGACTGGGCTAGGCTCTCCCTCTGGCACTGTGATGGGGATTAGTTGTGTCACAACGGAAACTGTTTTAGTGCTGTTGGCGGAGGCTGGGCTTAGCTGGCACACGGTGCCATTCCATCACTTCCATCTGGACTGTTTCAGCACGCCGCCACTGCTGCCATGCCAGGCGGTGAGCAGCCCTCAGCCCACACACCTCTCAGACGTCTCTCTCACCTCGCCAAATAGGAATGTGTGTTCTCAGGAAACTCCAGGCTCAGTCCGCCACACTATTCAGAGCAGGTGAGGACGTGTAGTGGACGCACAATTTCCGAGGCTTTTCGCCTAGGCATGGGTGCCAGGTGTTGAGAACTGAGGGGCCGTTCTTTACCTCTATTATGTAACCAAACAGGAGCCCTTTTGTCCTTAACTGGTTCACACAAACGCAGAATTGGATTTTGTTGTGATACATTTAACAAGCTTGTTTTTGAACTTCTTGCGGTAAATTAGTCAAAGAATTTTATGCTTTTACAGATGCATGTTGACCCTGTGGTTGGTGTTAGAAAAACAAAAATGTGTGAAATGTGCACCATCTAGACTGGCTGTGTTTCCTGTCTGGTTTGGTTTCTATGGAGCATGTAGTCAACTGAGACCTACTGTTGTCAACTGGTCAGGTCTGTTTCCAAATTCAAGTCTGCCATCTAGTGGCACCTAAAAGCCACAAAGAGTTAAAAACATGACTGATGATCTCCAGACATTACTCATTTGTAAAAACTTGAATAATGATTTTGACTAATGATTACATTTCTTTTTCTCAGCATAGAACAAAGGCTGCAACTACACATTATTTTCTTATTGACTATCAAGTGTATTTTTTTGATTAATAGATCATAAGTTTAGTCTATAAAATGCCAGAAAATCAGGAAGATACCTTTCAAAACTAGAAGGAGCCTAAGAACATCTTTAGATCTTTTTTAGTTTTCTTTTATCACTGTCATGAGAAAATAATTGATTATTAAAATTGTTCATTTTTTTTTCCATTCACGGGCTAATTGATTAATTGATTCAGCACTAATGGAAGAGAACAAATGCACAAAGCAGACAGACCCATCAATGCTCAATGGCCAAATGCCTGTTTATTGCTCCCTCATCTTGTGTGGAAAAGGACCAAGAATCAAGTTGCCCTTTCACTCAGACTGGGAGTGCCATTAGCTGAAACCTTGGTGTTGGGGGTTGTGGCCTGCTGCGAGGGCAATGACCATAAAACCTGTCTGGACTGCAGCAGCCAGCTGCAGCTTAACGGACAGTCGACTCCTTCTCCCCCCTCCACTCAATCGCTCCCTCCTCCCCTATTCTCCTTTCTCCTTCCTCCCCGCGTCCCTCCCACCCCCATTCCTCAGGCCAGAAATAGCAGTAGTGTTACAGCTGCGAGACCCCCCAGTCAGAACCTGGGTGTTGATTATAGGGCCTGACTGTGAGTGAGGGAGTGTGGGTTGTCTGGATCGGCTTCACCACCGCCCCCCAATTCAGGTCACAGCACATAAAACTAATAGATGTAACATCACACTTACCTTAAGTGACTAACAGTGTTAAAGAATCAGTTTTACCGTAGTTTTCGTCAATGGCAGTTTTTCACTGACAAAGAAAAGGCTATTTTACATATAACAAGCTAATTTTGGATGACAAAAGTTTTAACAAGACCTACGTACACTTTTTGACAAAAAATGAACACAAGATAAAAAGTTTTCAGGCACAAAGTGTGAATTGTACTTTGTTGACAAATAATTTTCATCAGTTTTTGTCAGCAGCAGTTTTCACAGTCGCCTAAATGACATGACAAATGCAAACACTGTCTAAGCTGTTTTTTAACCTGCCTGCATATTCCTTGTTGTACAATATAAAGCTTGTAAACTGATGCATCTGCTGTGCTTCATTTGATAAAAGTCATGCAATTATGAGGCACTAAAATATTCAGTTAAGCTTCTTTGTGTTAATGTGTGTGTTGTCGCAGTGTGTGGTGTCATCAGTCCTCCACAGCTCTGCGTTATGTGTTCTTATGTTGTGTCCCGCGCTCACTCAAACACGACTTATTTGTCAGCCAGAACTATACAATGAGGTGTTGCTGTTTTCAAAGGCCGTCTGCAGGAAGTCGTAATGTGCACACACACTCAGTCTCACACTCTCTTACGCACACCTCATGTCAATCTGCTGTATTATGCCTCAGGGGCTTGTGAAATGCCATTTGAATCATGTGACACATGCATGAAATGAATGTGACATTTTGTGTTTTCTTGTGATGTTTTTTTCTATAAAGTTGTGACATGGATAGTAAGTCAAGCACCTTTTTATCTGACATAATAATTGCCCGTCTCCAGACAACCACCGGTGCTGGCCATCTCTATTGTTATCGTAATCTCCCTGTGTCTAATACTACCATATGATCACTTACATCCATTAATCTCTCCAGGGAATAACTGGACACAGATGTGGTCCTTCCTTGTCCCTGAGTTTTGGCATGGATTTGAAACACTGTGCAGGTTTCTCTTCCTTCTGCCTTGTCACAACGTGATCTCCAGTGTTGATTCATGTCTTAGAAGACTTTGATGTGAGGTCAGGCTCTTGGCCAGAGAGAGAGAGAGAGACAGAGACAGGGATATTCTCCTCTTGTCTCAGATCTCTGCTCACAGTGTCCTCCTCACATCTCAGCATGCTGACAGCCATTTGGAGCTATTACTTGTCGAGCCATGACAGATTTATGTGTGATGTGCTCTACGCACACTGAGGCTTTTTGTGTGGAGGGTGCAGAGTGTGCAATCTCAAAAACCTCACTGGGTAGAGAGAGTGAGAAGAGCAGGAAACATAAAGTTGTTGATGGGATGTAGGTGTTGTTTTGGAAGAAGGAGTGAACGGAAAACAGGAAGAACAACTTATGTTCAAGTTTAGAGAATAAAGGAAGTGAGAGAACGGGAATGAAAACAGATCTCTGATGTGACACGAACTGAGACCGCAAGGTTCATAGCTGGTTTTCTAAACCTACGCCACCAGAATAGCATATCTTCGCTATTTCTAACATATCAAGGTCCTCAGATCAAGAGTTTTTCTAAGTAATATTGCCGCTCTGTGTAACTATTATAGCCTACCATTGTTATAGACAATTAAAAGATAAACTTTAACTCCTTGTGTGATGATATATGGTCCTATTTACTTAATTAAATGCTCAATGATGACTACATGAATTAAAAGACGTGAGCGAATAAATATCACATTAACACATTTCTATCACCCTGTCTCCTGTTTGTTTTGTTTTCAGGAGTACCAGATTTTTGGCTGGTGGATTGGAGAGAAGAATGGAAATATAGGAATTGTCCCTAAAGACTACCTGATGGAGCTTTATGCTTTGTAAATACACCCTCACCCCCACGCCCTCCCACCCCCCTTACATGTAAGTTTGTCAGACTGCATGACTGCAATGATCATGCTTTCGTTTCTTGCTCTTGTTTGCTTAATACACAGTGATGAATCATATACTGTCTTCACTTTATATTAACTGGTGCATTGTGGTACTTTCAGGTTTCTTCTCTCCCATGTCCACTGTGAGAGGCCAAAGATTGGATGGAAAGATTCTCATATGACTGAAATACATATTTAAGAGTTATTTTTCTACAGTATCTGTACTTTGTTCTGCTGGCTTGTATTTATTTTCTAACCAAGATACAGTCTTTCCATGACACCATTTCATGCTCTGCTTTTGGCAAATTAGGTATTTGCAAATGGCAAAATAAATAAAGACTTATACATGTGTTGTATCAGCGCTTTTTTAAAAAAATATATAATTTAACCTGCTCGTTAAGCCACAAGGTGGCAATAGAGTCTCTTTAAAGGTCATGGATTAATACCTTTGTGACCTAGATACTCAACGCAAACAATAGCACATGCCTTTTTTTCTCTTCCTTTTTTTTGTGGTTTTATCGGGAAAGACACATTTTGAAATGATGCTTACAACCTGAATCACAGTGACCATTAACAAGAGAAAGAGGAAGAAGATAGGTAATGAAAATTCATATATAAACTATTGTGAGTGAGTGTTTTCTTGGAGAGAGAAACATTTAGCAGACATGAGGAATAAATACCTTACCCATCTTGTTTTAGCCTACTGACCCACTTCATTTTTTCTTCATGCTGCTGTCCATATTCACACGCTGAACACATACCATACAAAAATAACCCCATGGATACATTTTTTTAAAACGTGTTTATTCATCTGGTCAGCACTTTTGTTCCAGGCTTCAAAGGGACACTCTTGTTTTTTTATGGCACCTGAGAGACTTTGCTGGGCAGAAGATCACAGCGTGGCAGATGGTTGGCTGAGGTGCACTAATAAGACAGCAACCCTCACAGATAGAAGGGATGCTTATCACCCTCTGAGGGGCTGTTTGACAGCAGGCGAGGTGGTGTGAGCCAGGCATATCCCACCGAGGTTACATACATACTGTACAAATCTTTTTACAGCCTCTTGGCTACAATACCAAAGATGTACTACAAATTTATCTGTTATGGTAATCTGCTCCTTTTTGGTTTTTGCTGCAGACAAAAGAGGCCTTTTCAAGGTTTCTTCAAGGTTGTGAGAAAAAGGGAAGGAAAATGCATTCATTATCCGATAACTCACTGTATCTTTTTCTCCCTCTTCCCTTTATTTTTTTCCTTGCTCCTGTCTCTCTGTTTTGTTCCTGTTGAGTGATGAGCTCGTCCTCTGTCCTCTGGGTGACATTCAAAGCCAACATAAATCCTTCCCGTAACGGTATCATGCAGCGATAAAGCCTCTCTGCTAATTGGAGATGTAATGAATTACCATAATTAGTTATTGAATATACTACATAGAGGAAATGCTTTGTTTTAGGGCAGGAAGGGATGCAGTCAAACAATATGAAATTCAGTTTGTGAAGAACATCTCCTCACATTACCGACATTGTCTTGAGTGTTTGCAATTCCATCAATTAGGCTGATTATAAAACACTTAAAGCATGTTTTGGTGCTGAACTTGTAGATTTAATATAATAACACAAATATTTCTTTACTGCTGACATAGCCTGGTATTTCCCTCTAATAGTCCTGCTTTTAATATTAGGCTATGGGTTAGGTTGCCAAAGGCAGCTAAGGCTAAATATTGCCTCTCATTTTTATGTGCCAATAAAGGATTTCCTTAATGGATGTCAACCACACCTCCATCCCCCCACGTTACATTTGGACAGCCATATCCTCAGAAAATACAGGTTCTTTTATTGCAATTTAACATCAAGATATAATGTTTCATAGATAAATGCCAGAGTGCCATTAATCTAGTGAGCACTAAATTACACTAATGATACCAGAATATCACTAATTAATACTTGCAACCATAAAGATACACTTTTACCGGCCAAATATATATAGATTGAGCTGCTGAGTTATAATAAATAAAATTGGATTTGCTGAGAAAGATGATGGAAATATAAAACAAAGTTCCCTCTCGGACAGAATACGTCCATAGTCATTTTACACTGACAATTTAGTGCTCAGGTATGTTAATTCTTAAACAGCCTAACAATCATAAATTTGTTGTTTGTACTTGTTCATCCTACATCTACCTTCAAACATCTACCTTCTTGGTAAAAAAAACTCTCCAGACAATATCGATGGGCTAATATCCCCCTGCTTACAGTGATGGCTGCTCCTCTTTGTTGAGTATTATCATGTACCATCACCATTTCATACCATCACCCCTGAGGTTGATGAGAAGGCCAAAGACTTGATCTATACCACTTTAGAGAGGTAATCTTGATCAAGCTGTCAGCTGTTCCTGCTGCTCTTTAACCGGGTCACCCAGCCGTAGATCACAGCGCGGCTTCATAGAGAGTTTCTGTCAGGAATAACACTGCTTTATTTATGTGCTATCCCCTGGCATTTTGCAGGAAATGTATTACCTTTCGAACTGGCTCTCTGTCAGCATTCCATTAAAGCCTCTCCCCCTCGTCTAAATCTTAAAATCTGAAACAGACACTTTTTAAATGCAAGTCACTCTTAATTGAGGTCAGTTTCTGTTAGCATAACTCATGGCAGCTGACAAATTAAGGTTTCCTTAGCTAGCTTGTGACAATGTGTGAGAAGACACGATGCATTTAAAGTGAAAGCTAATGAAGAGAATGACAGGCTGCTCTAAAAATTCATATTTCTGAAATTTGAGAGGTCTAGATTTTCATTACTTTTAGTGATTTTTAACATCTAATGTGTAATATTATGAGCTGGAGGCTAGGGTTAGCGGCATGGCCAGTAAATATGGGTTTAGACAGGTCATTTATTAAAAGCACCACACCCACCTTTAGCAGCGTCTGTTCTTCCTTCTTGTTAATTGCCCTCTGTGAGCTGCCAACGGTGCTGACCTGAAGACCTGTTTATCTCAGGAGCAGGAGGGGAAACACAAGTGGTTCCACAGTCTGAAAGTCCAGGTTCTGGCCTCAAAAACATCAACATCAACCCCTTAGAGGACGCTGCCATGAACCCTATCATGTCCCAGATGATTTTTTTTTTTTTTTTTACACTGATGAAGCTGTTAGAGAGGCACTCGTCATCTCTCTCACTACCGTATGCATCACTCTTACAAACAGGTCTCATGTTCCAGGGTGTTGGGGGGTTGGTGGCCCAGGCTGTCAGGCAGCGTGGAGCTATGTGCTGACATGTCATTCAGGATAAATCAGGCTTATCAAAGTGACAGGTGTTTGTCCACCTGCTATAAACATCTCCCACGCCTCGCTCCTGCTCCATCTCCTCTCAGATTATTTACAAGGAGCCAGCCTCCGTACATTGGCCCTGTTTACTCTCCGGCTGTGGCTCTAATATCAGGTCAGCGCTCCGCCACTGATTTACTCTACTAGTTAGTGAGGTGAGTAATGACCCTGGATGGTCTGGGAGGGTAGTTTGTAATCAGGGGAGGTCAGAGATGCCAAAAGAGGCTCTAACTGTAATTACAACCCTCTCCGCATTGTACCTCTTACACCTCGCTGCAGCTGACTTCGTGCCAATCCAGCCTCATCCCTCTCTTTCTCCCCCCTTACCCCCCACAGAGTTAGTGCCCCAGGTTGTAATGAGTCCGCATTCAGGCTGAGTTGCCATCTCAGTGTCAGCTCTTAATAGAGCAGCTTTTTTCGTCGGACAACCCCTTGACAGAGGAAGTAAAGGTATGAGGGTTGAGTTACAGGAGCTTGCTGAGCTAACTGAGACACTGAATATAGCAGATTGCCACCATCACTCCCACTTTGTGTCAGCTTTGGTATGTGTCCAAACACAGGTCCTGCCAAGCTAACCTGAGCTAATTTAGTGCCCAGACTGCACAGGAGCTGCTCATCGGTGACCATTCGCATGAGCCGAATAACATCAACTGATATCATCTGGGCAGCATATCCAGTATTATTTCAGGGTTTTTTGGACTTTAAGCAACCAGAGGATAAGTTTACACTCCACAGTTGCTCACAAATTACACATGTTTGGTTTTAAAAGCCAATTCAGAGTCCTAATTCTTACATTTGACTTTTTTAAGCCATTAATCCACTTTAAGATAAAGGGATTTCATATTTCCCTGTGAGAATTATGTTGACAGGGCTTTGAAAAAGGATGTGCAGGGAGATTAAAATTGCAGAATATATATCTTAACGCTTGAATAATATCCAAACTGCAGGAGAAGAAACCGCACACGCTCTCTGGTGGCAAGTCAAACATTTCTTAAGGGGCTTGAGGCAGGGTTCAGACTGGGAGACTTGCTATTTATATATTCCTGACTACTGCACATCATGACAAAAGATTTAAATTTGGTCCATCTCTACTGTGGTTGTGGTTTAATGCCAAGTAGAAGCATTTGTCAAAGAACTGCATACAGTATTATATATTGTGTCTTTTATTACATTTCCTTTCCCCAATGTTTAGTTTCAGCTTTCCACTATTTGTTTTTTTTTGTCTATGCAAACTGTCTCTGGCAGAAATCGTCACAACTGTTTCCCATTTTGCAGTTTTGACTGATGCACTTGCAGCTCTGTCAGTGATTATTTAGCCTCTTTTGGCCTCCTAGACAACCTCTCATGTAACTTTAAAAACTTACTGTAAGTGATAGCTAGCTGTAATACTGCTGACAGTTGCTGCTGACTATCTTATAACTGACTAATAAATCTGACTGTGGCAGCGTTGGAAACAGTTCTTGTACAAAGTTTCTCATTGTGGCATTAACACTATTTATGAGTGACTGTGCATGTGTGCATGTCTATGTTAACGCACATGGACCGATGACAGTATTTATAGTCACTGAATACATGTACTTTGTTATTCTGTATTTTTTTTTATTACTTATTGTTCATTGCTTTTTCCACTTGGAAAAAATAATGAACATCATTCTATAAAATGCTTGTAAATGCAGTTTGAATGTGTGATATATCTTTTCTTGAACTTTTGATGATGCTTCTTGTAGAGTCAGAGTACTCCTTTGTCCTGACACAGATGAATTAGTATCACAATCAGTTGAAACTCCTTGACTACAGATCCATTTAACTCAGTGTGGCTCCACCAGTGGTGATCTTGGTGTATCCTATTACAAGGTGTGAATCCTTGCAAAAATGCATTTTGTATTGTATCATAAATTCATTAATATCATAGTGTGTGCATACTTGTCACATTCATTTACTTGTGATCAGCATCCAAAAAGCCACAAAGAATCTATTCATTTTCAGTGTTGTAAAAAGTAAAACATGGAAACTTCTGAATGAATGTAAACTTTTCTTATTTTAATGAAACATGTTCATGTTAAAGGATATTGAAAGGAATGTGTTAACCAACATAAAGATCCACACACTGCCTGTCTAAACTTTCAACTGGAGAACTTCACCACTCAGATTACATGCTGGCATTTAAACCAGCTCAGCACTTCCTGGTGGAAACCTTGAGGAGCGGTTCAAGAGCTTCAAAAGCTGATGGGCAGACCCTCAAGTTAAGGTTTTCTAGAGGTCTAACATGACATTTTATGCTCAAATGATGAAAAATGTTCAATAACACAAGTTTTAACATGTTGTCAAACTTCTCTCCAGGACTTTATGTGTTTGAGACCACATCTTCAGAACTTCAGACATGCTGGTTTAGCAGTCCACATCATTTAACGTGCATATTAATGAACGTGACATGGGCCTATTAACATACCATGAATGATAATAATGTGAACTTAGGCTCCTCATTACATATGTATTGCATGAATAGCAGGTGGGGTAATTTGAGTAATTTGTGGCTACTTGCAGACACTGCGATGATGGACGGTGTCTGGAGAAGACAAGCTGAGCCGACCAGTGGATCTACTGCAGAGTAAGGAGAATTTAGGCTCATCATAAAAGATTTCTCCTTGCCTCTTATTTCACTTGGACATTTTTATGTTTTTTTTATTTTCTACCTCATTGCAGCCGTGAGCTGCTTGCTGATTTACACACACTGGCAACGAAGCACAGAGGCCTCAAGAGACGGTGCCCTCTACCCCTCCATTTTTTCTCCCCTTGTTTCTCCATCCTCCATCGTCCTCTCGCTGCCACCATCAGGCCTCTTTCCATTCGAGGGACTGGGTCTGAGCGAAGAGCTCCCTCTCTACCTGTTCCTCATCTCTAACAAGACATTAGTCTGCAGGGGCTGTTACTCACACATGATCTTGGGGCTGCTCCCTTGTGCCAAGACACACATCTATATAAGGATGAGCAAAAGGCGTCATAGACACTGAAGGTATCTTGAAACACTTCACTTCAGAGTTTGTACATTCTTGTCTGGCTTATTTTTAACCTTTAGGATCCTTTAAGGGAAGATTTTTAAAGAATAACTGCAAACATAGACAAATGTATACGTTAAATGGAGACATGTTCTCTCAGCACACGACCATGTCTTCTCCATCTGTTATTGGCTTTACGCTCCAAAGGAAACATGTCTGATTTTACGCCCCATATTATTTCAGGAAATTATAAAGCAGTGATATCAACTTGCCTTCTCCCCCTCAGGCCTGTGTGTTTAAGGCAGAGGAGCTGGTTTCATGCTGATCAGCCTCGGCTTCGGGATACGACAAGCTGTTGCTCGCCTTGCTACAGTGATCTCGCCCGTTCCCGGTAATTGCTACATCCGTGCACCGAGAGGCGACAGCATGCGGAGTGGAAATAGCAGGTATAAGCCAAGCAGAACCGAGGAAAGGTAGCGGGGCTGTTGGGTTTGATGAATGATGGATAGCTCATAAGTCGGCTCATTTCCATTGAGTGACAGAGAAAAATGTTTCAGTCAGGTGAAAAGAAGTATTTTTTTTTCACCAGATTGGGGCAGGTGTTTTGATATAGGGTTGGCTATTGAGTGAGCACATACACACACACACACACACACACACACACAAAAAGACACACACACACACACGGCTATACAAGGACAGATGTAACATCTGAAACCCTTTTTTTTTTTTGGCTGTCAGGTTGTGCAAGTTTTGTGGCCCTCAGTAAATCGGCGCTCAGTATTGGCATGAAATGTGGGAGACCTTGAAAAATGTTCAGAGCGGAGGCATAAGTTATTAACAATTCAATTAACCCCAGACTTCCAGATCATTTACCTTGCTCCTTCATCTGCCCCCAGTGAAATGTGATTGTCTTTCTGCATAACAAGCAACACAGCACCATCACCAGCCTGTGCCTTTATCATATGACTGTTGTTAACTCTGGCATCATTCCTTCAGGTCTCATCCCCTATCTATTGGCAATGCATCTGGGCTTCTCTGATATTGACTCATCCGGGTTCCACCGAGTTGCAGGCAAAGAGATTTAATATCTCGAGTGGTGCTGAACTCCTATTGCTACTAATGGATTCTGTATAATGTGGCACTTAAAATGCATGAGCAGCCTCTGATTTATCTGTAATTTGCCTCCACTGGAGCATATCTCCTTCAATACTTCCATTTGTTTTTGGCTCTGTGCAGTCTGCTCCGTAAACAAACCCTGATTGGGATTTCATATTGTAACATTTAAGTTTGACAATTTACTTCTTTCCAACACATAAAATGGATTTTTGGGGGTTTTTTTGTGTGATTTTGTATTAATTACTAAACAGAGGGAAAAGTAAGTCAAGCGTGAGCTCACAGATATGAGGTGGGTTTATTTGAGCTGTCGCTGCAGAAAGACATGCTGACTTGGTCTGAGGCAGATGGGCATGTCCCACAGGGGCCGTTTTCCTCCATCTTTTTCTCTTGTTTTATGTGTCAAACAATCAGCATGCTAATTAGATTAAACTGAGCTTAAGCATTTGTGGGAAAAAAATCATGTAATATGGGATTTTATCATGTACGTTTCTGACTAATTGTAGCTATTTCCAGCTAAAACCCACCATGGAAACAGCAATTTTTTTTTGCTCCCCATGTTTTCACCATTTGACCTCTTCAGGGTCACGCATCACGGAGCAGGGAGCTGTTAGCCAATCGATCTGGTGGGTTTAAATATGTCAGTGTTGTCAAGGCAGCAGAGTCGCACTGACAGGCTGGGCTACAGTGGCTCAAGGTTAACAGGCAGTGGACCAAAGTCTCAGACCATTAAAAGACAGGACAGGTCCAACTGAAAGCAGCAATGTTTCAATCCACCCATTAAAGCCACAAACAAGGCTTTACTGTTACAGAGAGCTGTTAGAAAGTGTTCAGCTATGCAGGGAAACAACTCACTGACTCGTGCATGTGAGATTTACTAAACAGGGACAACAGACGTGATCTCTTTAACTCTTCCAAGGGCTAAAATGAAATCACTTGCTGAAAGTATGTGACATACTGTAAACTTTCAGCATAACAACCCATAACAACATTTTAGTCTAACAAC
>JAPZDY010000025.1:11529420-11547094 GCA_029783645.1 Ctenochaetus hawaiiensis
CCCCCCCCCCCCCCCCCCCCCCCCCCCCCACTGAATCACCACGCATGGTTTCTGTCTACAGTATTGATTTTGTGTGTGTGTGTGTGTGTGTGTGTGTGTGTAGTTGTTGCTTGTGTGTGTGTGTGTGTAGTCTACTTCCCCTGTGCTTGTGTGTGTTTGTGTCTGTTTGTGTGCATTCAGATTTATGGTGTTGATAGTGGTTGTATATTAGAGTCATGATCAGCTAACTGAGTCCATTCAGTTGGTCTGCGTTGCCCGAAGCTGGATAAAATGATAGGGTCAGTGTGTGTGTGTGCATGTGCGTGTGTGTGTGTGTTCAGAGAGGATATATTACTGTCATTATCATTATGAGATCCACATGCAGATAACATCCTGACATTAGTGGTTTATTGTTATGATTATTATTATCTAATAGCCTCCATTAATTCCCTTTTCCTTTTTGAGCTCTATAGTAGTTTCCCCTGCTGTTACTCTTTTCTCCATCTTCTCTCAGGCCACTTCTTTTTCTTTTCTAGTGCCCCCCCATTGGTCTTTTCTGGATCAATCAGTTCAATTTTTTTTGAAAAATCTTTGTTTTTACGATCATTGTTAAAGCAGTGGGTCTGTTCAGTGTATGTGTGTGCACAGCATATGCCAAAAATTTCAACAGAAATAATAAGACAGCAAGTGAAGGCAATATTGTACTTCTATACAATACATACAATGCATGTACACTATATATGTATATACTGCATATACAGTATATCGTAATATTAAACTACTGGTGTACTTCTCTGTCCTTTCTGTACTTTCTCTTCTGCATGATTTGAGCTGGATGGATTGATCAGGTCATTTAATTTATTCAGTCATTTAGTTATTTAATTAGTAAGTGAGGTATCATGTTTAGCAGGTATAATGTTACCAATATCACTTTCTTAGTTTAAGTGTGTTAGCACTCTTACATTTGCTGATTATCAGTGAACACAAAGAACACCAGAGGCTAATGGGAATGTCATTACTTTTGTAGGTTTTTGCTAGTAAACCAAAGTGTTGGACAAAGAACACTTTTTTTTAGATGAAATTTTTAGGGATCAATAATCTGGACAGCGATACAAATGTGCATGCCAGATTTCATAACAAACCAACCAACATTTCATTAAACACAATCAAATATCGAACTCACTGCGGCACCAGAGGAAAAGTAACAACATTAAAGTATCCATCTTGTGACTGTGAATGCCTGAAAGAGTTGTAGTGTTGAATGTAACAGTTGTGAAGCTTTTTCTCTTTGAACTGAAGTGATGGAGCGACTGACAGGAGCATTCGTTGAGCCGCTCTGCTCTGCTTGGCTAAAACATCTCTCTGTCTTCTTCTTTATGTGTGCAGGGAGACAAAAAAGACTTACATCCTCTGTCCTGAGACCAGACAAACTGCCTCCACAGCCTCCTCTGTTTGAGTGTGTGTATGTGTGTGTGTGTGTGTGGTTGATTGATGTTGATGCACATGAGAGAGGCTGATCTTCTCTTCACAGCGTCCCATAAAGTGTATGACTGCTGCCCACACACAGTAAACAAAGTAAACTGAGCTAAATAAAACTGTGTTTGTGTGTTTGTTTGTATTTGTGTGGGCAGGTTCAGAGGTTTGGCACCCCATGTGTAAAGAAGCAGCTCGCCTGGAGAGAAAACTGAGGGTGAGCGATACTTAAAATACCCACAACCCCTTGTGCTTTCTTTCTGTTTCTGTCTCCGTCCTGTCTGTATTTCTCTTTGTCTCTGTGTGTCTAAAATTCCTCATTCTTAGTTTACAGACTGTTAAAGAAACAAAGCTGTCCTCTTGATAAATGAAGCATTGTTTCTCTTTTACACTTCATGTTGCTTGTACAAATAAAACACTTCACGATATAAGACATAAAGTCCTTGAACACTTCTTTTTTATATTTTACAGTCCTAAATGTAATTTATAGCAGGAAGGGGAAATAATTTGGAGCTTCTCCTTTGGTTTTATTCGGTGTAACTTATTCAGGAGCCTTTCAAAAACTTTTTTTTTGTTTATGACTCAAAAAAGCATTTTATTTTAAATATTAATACATGCTGCACTCGGTCGATGCCTGCAAGAGCCAAGAGTCACAGTACCATGAAAATTTAGAAAACACAATATAGGTTCCTCACATAAGGGGAGAGAAGGAAGTTGTTTCTTCTGTCCTCATCATCTCTCCTCTTTATTTGTTCGCACAAAGAGTACGCCAAGTACATTTTAACATTTTTGGATTAAGAGAAACTGTAATCTCTTCTTTTCTTTCATAGTCAAATGTTTGCTGGCTCCCATTACACAATTAACAAATTTAATGCAAACTGATTTACTCAACTCGTTTATCACAAGATTTCTCTAATTGGTCATCTTTTGTATTTGTCATCGTCAGCTTAGTAATAAAAGGGACATTATCCATGATCTTTCACCGTAAACATTAGAAGTTTTGAAAACTTTTATAAACATTTTGAATTGACTGAACTTGTGTCAGCTCATTTTAAGAAATTCTGTTGCTCAATCAAATGTCTATTTTAAGTGAATTTGTTCAGTCAGCTCATCAGTTTTGTGTAGATAACTTAATTGTTAATATAAATGACAACAGTAAATTAAGGTGGTTTAGCCCCTTTTTTTGAATACAAAAGATGGACTCAGTTTTTCGTCTTGACTTCAATTTGTACTTAAAATTAAATTTTGATTACTTATATCTCAAAGTCTTATCGAGTTGTCCTTGTGTTCAGTGAAGAGTGTTCAGTGTTCATTCCAAGTTTTTCTTGAAATGTTTTTTGAAAGCTGTTGAATCTGAACTAACTTTACTTCGACCGTTCGTCCCCGCAGCTGAGACGTACCTCTGAGACAGCGTCCATTTCTCCTCCGGGCTCCTCCCCTCTCCTCGGCTCCCCTCATCGGCTCATCTGCGTGAGTAACATCATCACCATGGTTACGCCAACAATGCCACGGTTACGCCCTCAGCTGTCACTGTCGCAGCCTTCAATCGGCGACAGAAGCACAAAGACTCCCTGGGAGCTCCTTCTGTTGATCTGTCTCTGAGCAGACTTTGCTGTCTGTCTGACTGTTTGTCTCCCTACCTGTCTGCCCACCTGTCTGCAGCACCTGTCTGCCCACCTGTCTGCAGCACCTTAAAGCCTGAGTTTTGGGTCTATAGTCAGTTTCAGAGTCTTGTCATTTTCTGTAACCTTTCCTGTGGAAAATTGTCATCATCAAGTAATCAAATGTTTTAATTGAATCTACTCGTCTGTCAGTCTGCTTTTCTTATCTCTTTGTGTGTGTTTTTGTACATCTACAACAAGTCTGTTTATTTTTATCATCACATCTCTCTGCATTTGTTTGGTTTCTTTTCTCTGTCTGTGTGTTTTTATGTGTTTTTGCATGCAAACATGTTTTTCTGCCTTTGATTTTCTCTTCTTTTATTTTTCTCTCTGAATTTCTATTTGTGTCCAGTGTCCTATTTATGACTCAGTTTCCATTTTCTCTGCCCATCTCTCTCTATTTCTATCCACTCTATCTCTGTCTATCCGTCTGTCTCTCTCTCTTTCTCACAGTCTAAGGCTGATGCTGATGTTTTGGACTACAAGCAGCTGGCAGCTCTGCCCAGGGTCAAAGCCTTATATGAGCGGCCTGACATCATCCCTTATCAGGCCGACCACACACACACACACCTCTCTGATGACACTCTGGAGCGATACAGCTGTGGACAGGTACACACACACACATATACACATATACAAACACACACATAATTAAAAATGAAAGAGTACTGACTGTTACTTCTTCTATAACTTCTCTGTGAAGAAATAGCTTTTTTTGTTGGTATAATAGCAGTGACACATTTTTATTTTTCTCCTTTCAACCAGTCTTTACGATCCTTATCGCCATATCCTAATGTAAGTATCCACATTTTACTTGAAGTGCTAGCTGGCTTTTACATGTGACATGTTGCTGTTTGCAAGACGCAAACTATCTCTCAGCTGTCTGCAGCACCTGTAATCAGCACCTTCACTGAGCTAAGCAGGTTGTTTTGGCCATGGTGTGACAGATCTCCATTTAATTCAGTTTCTTCGTCACCATCTTTATAAACTTGATATCCTCAGAAAACATAAGTTGAGATATTAAGAGAGACAAAGTTGGATCAAAGCATTCCCGATCAAAAGTAAGTTTCAAGCTGATTTTCACAGAAATGAATTGCTAATCATGCTGATCAGGGCTGCTTGGAAGTCTGGAGAAAAATCTAAAAACCTGAGGGTCATTTAAAGGAATCAAATTACTGTAAAACTCGATTTTTTTCATTTACACATATCTCTGTTTTTGTACAGATTAAAGAACTCACATATAATATAATGAGGTGCTGGCAGATGGATCATTTTCAAGACAGAAGCAGGCTAACGGTTACCCTCTGTTTTATACTTAGTTAACACTCTGCCAGCTCAGTTGCATATCTAGTGTGCAGACATATGGGTGGTTTTGATCTTCTCATCCAACTCTTTTCAAAGAAAGTAAATAAATATTTTTCCTAGAATGGCAAATTTACACATCAAATTAAAAAAAATATAGCTATTTCATAATAAAGAGCTAAACTGGCCGGTTTGGAAACTGTTTGCTACTTGCAGTCTCTCCTTAAAACTGGTTTAAATGAAAACACACCTCAGTGATCAAATCCTCTGAGAATATGTTTGTGTCTGTGTGGTTGTGTGTGTGTGTGTGTGTGTGTGTGTGTGTGTGCCAATGCTGTGCAGCACTTGCACAGTATAGAATATTAAAATGCTTTTAAATGTATCAGTAATTCCCAATCAAAATCCTCTATGCCATAAAATATCTATATATAATTTTAAAAAATTACTCATTTCTGCACAATACAATTGGTAATTTTCGCTTTTAATGTATTTATTAATTTACTGTAATTACATTGGTTAAGATAAGAGAGATTAGAAAGATTCTGAAAGCAGGACTGGTTTACTTTAAGTTTAAGAGTGCAAGTTAAAGATCTCAGTCCTCTTGGTAGCATGGAGGGTTTTCATGCAGGGGATCTGTCCTGCCCGACCTCCTGAACCACACTGAGGAGACCATAGAACACTAACCTCTGGAGGATTTGATTGACAGCTACCTTTTAGCCAATGGGAAACCCCAAAGCTGATGATTGGCTATGTATGCCCCACTTACAAGCCGGCCCACTTGACCAAGTATCCCCTTTTTCCTAGTTATACTACAGATTTTTTTCAACCCACCACTGGGGGGCGCTGTCTGCTTGTATTGGACTGCCAGGTTTAGCGGCCGAAAGCTCAGCGCTCTTGCACCCCAGTTAACTAATGAGAATGGATTTATGCTGGAAAGCTCATAGCAAAAGGCAGCAGAACAAAAGGTTTTCTTCGGAGGTGGATTCACACTGCCGCTGCCTCTGATGCTCTGTTGTTTCTGAAACCATCTCATCCCTAAGGCAGGCTTATGTAACACTGGGCACATTTGTTCATGAAATGTACTTATGCATGCACTGTATCAGCACCATAAGAATGTAACACAGATACAGGGATGCCTACAGTGAAAGCAGCACACGGTGATTGTGTCACAGTCCTGAGAATTAATACTTCAGCTTCATTTTCGATGAGAAAACACAGGGAAGACCCTCGGGATGTGATTAAATGTGGTTTCAGTGAAAAAGCTGGCAGACGCCTGCTGGGAAGATGAATGTGGTGTGTATATCTTATCCAGAAAAGGAGCTTATTGATCACAGTCTCGGAGGGGACTGTCACAGGTCTTATGCAGGTTGCAAATCAATGCACACATATGCCTCATTCAACTCCCAGAGCAGAGGAAACCGAACACAGGAGATAGACTGTTGTTCTGGTTATCAGGGACTGCAGGATCTCTATTGATAAAGCCAAGGTGGAAGACTGCTGTTTTCTTCAGTGATTAATTATTTACACTGTACTAAAGATGTTTTAAACATATAAACACCATTTACTTTCTTTGTCCTCAGCAGCTTTCTCTTCAAATGAGCACATTTCTCCACACCAAGTCATTAAAGAAACTTTTTCTCCTTGTTTTCTGAACTGTGATGAGTCGCCACAGTTTAGAAAACTGTGTTATTTTTCAGTTGCATCCCAGAAATACAATTTATATACATTTCAGGCAGTGCCAGAGCTATGATATTTTAATAAGTCATAGGTCTTTCAAAATTTGCCTTTATGAATAATTCTAAAACATTAATGTGTGCCTTAAAAATAAATTCAAAGCCACAAATAGGAGCAACTTTTAGGATTGCAGGGTTGTTAAAAATTCCTTTAGCTGGTGTTTATCTTTTTAAGCTCCATAAGTCAGTATCTATAAAAATGATTGGGAAAAAAAATGTTGTTTTCAATCTCTATGCATCACCTCTGTAGTAGTAAATGTTAATTCAATTTTAATAAACAGTTGGTGGTCCACCTGTTCTGACCCACTGAAGGAATCCCTTTGCAGAATTATTATTAGAGTGAAAAATACTAAATGAGTGTCATGCTGGAGGAGAAAAACAATCTCAGAGATTCTTTCACAGCATGAAAACCCAAACATTGTTACTAAACCTAGAACTGATGTAAGTATCCATAAATTAGTTATTAACCATTTAAAAAGCCACTAGTTGCAACCTGTAAGTCCCGTAGAGTAACTTCTTATAAAGTAGAACCATTTTTAGAACCTGAAACCAAGAACCATGTCAACCAGTCATTACACCTTCATCTACAGTGGGTCACACTGTGCTTTTCCTGCGAGTAGACCCAGAATTCAAGGCAAGACATGTTGGTTATCTGTCGTATGACCTGCTGTTGCCCTCTGACCCCTTCCTGTCGGCTCTTTTGGGGTTTTAGTACTAGTTGCCATAGTAACAGAGCAGCTAAAAGGGTTGAGCTGCTGCTGCAGGCGCGGGAAAGGCAGTAATGCATGCGGTGAGGTCCTGTCTGGATTTACTGCTCTGCTACAGTATGGATCACTTTAGGTTTATCATAACCAAACCCTGACTGGAAAGTCAGTCAGTTGTTTCAGCTGGATAACACGACACATGATTACTGAGCTAGAGATGCATCAAACAACACTGGCTAGAATTATTCAGCTAATGATACAGTTGTACATTATGCCTGTTAGCCACAAGACCACCAGGAGATCCTGTTTCTTTATTCACAAATGTCTCAGCATGAGAAAATTTGTTTTTAACTAGTACAAAACCATAAAAACAATAAAAGGATGATTTGGACTCATAGGAGATTCAATTTAAGGCAATGACAGAAATATTTGACATGTTTTATAAAAACATATATTATCTCTTGCTTGTGTGTCTAATCTAAATGACTCAACATCAGGCAATAATTCAGTGATTTGAGGCCTATTTTTGTGTCTAAAACCAAACTGACTGAACCCCTGATTGACCAGGGCTCTAAAAATGAAATACAGATGTTGATAAAATGACATGCTCCAGTGTACGGGGTGAAAAGATATATCGTGCTGTGTTGTCGTCCCTTAAATCTACTCAAGTCCCTCCCACACAAGCACATTCCTGGGGCCCACTGCGAATGTAACCCTCACATAGAAAGGGCCTTGAGAGCCACCCTGTCAGAGTAGAAACGAGTCCAGATGGCTGGATCCCGCTGTGAGGAGATGTGGATGGAGTGAGTAGTGGTCTGTATGGCTCTGGCCAAGCCTGACTGGACCCTTTTCACGCAGAGGGCCCCTGGCGTTCCCTCAGTAGCCTACCACCTCGAGGCTCTCATGTTACAGCCGGGGTGGGGACGTTCACGTCAGCCATGTTCATCTTACCAAGCATAAATCTGCTTGTACAAAGAGCAGTGTTCAGTATAATGTTGATGGCTGGTCCTTTGGGGAAATTGATTTACATGAGGTTATTACTGACCAACTGATTGATTGATTGACTGAGTATTTACAAAACGCTCTCTCCGAGATCATTCCCACATGTAATGCAGACATGCACACATGCAACAGCACGTTTGGAGTCTGAGCAGTGGTATGAGAGCTGAGATGCTTCACTGTCACCAACTCTGCCAGCGCTGCAGGGGCCCTCAGCACCTTCATCAGCTCAACACGCTGTCTTCAGATCATATTCAGAGTCATGAATCAATCTGGGTTTGGTGCACCAGGCTCCAGCACTGTTTATGTCCTCTCTGTGAATGCAGCAGTGACAGGGGAGAAAGTGGCTTTTCACAACCAACAGAGGACGCGGGACAGAAGACCACCTGGATTTGCTGGCGGAAATCTGTCTCCTGTTTCAGAACACTTAGAGCGAACCCAGCTACCCTCCTCTGTGTTACCCTACACTTTGGTCAGGCATAGAGGGCTTGAGGGGAGTAGTTATGGCAGTGCTCTGTGTCTATAGAGTTACTGGGAGTGAATAGGGCAGGAATGTATCTTCAGAGTATTTATTTCACTGTAAGTCAGGATTAGAAGATCTGAAAGATCAACTTTTTGACCTAAAATGTCTTTGTATGGATCAATGCAGTGACAAATTTACTGTTAACTTAAGTTAGGTTTGATTTATCAAACTAACATTTCAAGGTCAAGCATGGACTTTAAGGCCTTACTTTTTGGCCAACACTGACAGGAGGGTCCTGTAAGTGCTGTGGACATAAAAAACATCCACTGAGCTCACATATCAACAGATATGTATCAAAAACAAGGGAACAAATTTAATCTGCTGATTAGGTTGGTAAAACAACCAAAAGCTCCAAAAGCACTGTGCACAAAATGTTACCTAGGAACAAAGTATGATCAGCAAATGTATTTAAAATATGAAAATAAATGTACTTGTTCTACAGAAAAATAACCTATTCATACTGTTTCATACCACTGGATTATTGTTAGTTTTAATTTTGCCTTAATTGAGATACATTTTACTCTTGTTGTTGTTATGTGGAGCTAATTTTAATCACCTAATATGTTTGCCGGTCTAAGATCTCCCAAATAAGAATGCATCATATTTTATGAGGTGATCAGCTGATATTTTGTATATAAAATCTCAATCTCTAAAGAAACAACTAATTGTGGTTGCCCAAAAAATGTAGTGGAGTTTAAAATATGATATTTACTCCTGAAAAGTAGTGGGGTAAATGTTTAAAGTGGCACCAAATGGCAACACTTGATTAAAGCACCTTAACAACATACCAACTCTGTACATATAGTATTGGTACACTTGATTTGTACTTAGTTATATTGCATCAATAGCTTCCGCTCATCAGATGACCTTTGTGGTTTTTTAGAAAGGTCAAAGACCAATCATTTGAAGTAGCTCGAGGACGTTTTACAGTGTTGTCTTAAATACTGTTTTTCATTAAGATAACCAAACTTATAGATGTAAATGTACTGGACTCCACAGAAATAATGACTCACCGGCACAGAGGAGTTTTAAGATAATCATGAAAGAAGAAATTAGCTTCTCCTGTATCAGGAAGTATAGTATAAGGGTTAGCAGGGCCAGAGAAGAAGAAGAAGAAGAAGAAGAAGAAGAAGAAGAAGTAGCAACTCAGCTACTCAGACAGTGAAGGTGGTTTTGCTGCAAACATAAACAGGTGCTGACTTCATCCTGTGCGCCTCTTGGCTGGGGGTTTCCACTCCACAACACGAAGCCCATCGGATCCTGTAACTCTCTGATTGACAGGTGAATGGCACCAATGACAAGCAACTCCCATTTCCCTCAGGGACCAATGTGGCACAAAGTGAATGGATAAGAGTGGAGGGGAAGAAAGAAGAAGAAAGACTGCCTTTGAACCTAAAAAGACTACCCCTCCCCTTTGTCTGTTTTCTGTGTTTCTTAGTCTCTCTGTGTGCCATTCTCCTCACTTTCCCTTCTTTTCTCATAGCAAGGCTTTTGTTCCTCTAAGTTTGGAGCTAGTTGACTCGAGGCAGAGGAAAATGTGAGTAAAGTTAAATTAAGTCATTTCAGAAGCTCATGGAGGAATGTGTCAGTCGGCTCAGACCTGATTTTGCCAGAGGGGTTAGAAAGAAAATGTAACTACACTCCTTTGAATGTCAGAAAGGGGTTTGGTGACTACTGAACATGAGCATTGAAATTCCCTTCATGTGATCCAAATTTAAATTAATGTTGAACTTCAAAATACTTGCTAAATTTAATCTGAGTTTGATTCAATGGTAGGCCTAGTATTTTTTGATAAAGTATGAAGGAGGAACTCCTTATTTTGTGATGTAATGTGAGACAAATACTCCAGTGAGTGACTTCTGATGGATTACTCACTGCTGTCTACAAGAAGATTGTTTGCTTTCCTGTTCTGTCACACATCGTCTTTAATCTCAGTTTCTCCTGATGTTTAGTGTTCCCCTTCATGGCCTCCCATCACCAACCAGTGAACCCGAACAAGAAATGCTACCTTGACTTAGTTTTTTTCCTAATGGATCGAGGGAAATGAGGAAGGAAGGAGGATGGATTGTCTCAACTTGACAGCAAGGGTGAAGTCAAAGCTTCATTTGATTCCTGACTGTCAGCGCACAAAGACATCACTGGAGCTGCATTGAAAAGAAAAGTTTGACATTTTAGCAAATATGCTTGTTTTCTTTCCCATCCAGAGTTAAATGACCTTTGTAATTGTAAGGTACAAATGTAGCACCTGCCAGCAACTGCTTTGCTTAGCTTAGCACAAGCGCTCCAAATGGGAATTAGCTAGCGTGGCTCTGCGAAAAAACATGGACACTTGCCTAGTAGCATCTAAACTCCTGAAGTGTAAACAAAGCCAGATAGAAACTGTTAATAAGTGAATAAGTGAAAATAAGCTGTGGAGCCAAGCTAATTCTTCCTCCCTGTTTTCATATTTACATGCTAAGTTATGCTAACGGGCTGCTTGCAGTAGCTTCATATTCTCTATAAAGACATGGAAGTATCAGTCATCTCATCAGTCATCATTAATACGAAAATAAATAAGCATATTTTACAAAAAATCCAATCAGTTATTTAAGTCAAGGGCAAATTAAATGTGATTTTGGCTTTCTATACTTGCAGCTATTTCTCCAGAAAATTATTTCCAATCTTTACACACACAGATAATTTGGTAATCTGGATCAGTTTGACATGTAAGTAATATCTCTTCTATGTATTTATCACATAAATATGATGGCTGTAAACTATGGCCAGACTCTTAATGTGCATTTCAGCAAGTAGACAGCTGAGAAGTATCTCATCCTGGAGTGGTGGGAAGACATTTGCCTTGGTAAATCTCCCTGTCATGGCGCAGCTGCTGATTGTCGACTCTCATCAAATGCAGCTCCACAAACCACCGATTCCAGTCTGTTGACCTTTCAATCTTTCTCTTTCTCACAGCTTTACACTCTGAACTTTGGATGTACCCTACATCCAATCAGGATTCAACCCATAAACCCCACATTTCCCCCCTCTGGCTGCAGGAAACCAGCCCATCTGTAATCAAACCCCACGTCTGGTGTGCTCAGGTCTGGATGCAAGGCTTTTCCCTCCAATACAGAGCATTTGTTTTCTGGTCCTGGGAATCTGAAGCTTTTCTTCCTCCGCCAGAACTACTTTGACCATGACCCATTTCAGCTCAGCCAGGCCTGCAGCAGCTACATGCCATCTGAAGGCTAAGTGCTCACCATATAGGCTCCAGCTTGAGCACATGGTGGAACTAAACAGCTCTTGAACATTGCCTGCCCGCCATCTGGAAAATAACAGCTTTATACAGGTCCTGCCAGTAATTACCCTGCAAACTCTGAACAAAGGCACAGAACTCACTGTGGTGAAGGCTGGATAATGGATGGAGACAGGCCACAGCAACTGATAGTCTTTTCCAAGTTTTGGCTTAAAATATCGAGGTCAGGTTCAAAGAACTTATATTTGGTTTTGATGAGGCACAGTTGAAAATTAACAGAAGGCCCAAAGCTGGGACACTTCAATAGTCTGTGTCTTTTTTTTTCTTATATGATTAGTGGGAAGCGGGGTACATAAACTCTGACACATCATATGACAGCAAACACATAAAAAATTAATGGAAAGTAACTTGTATTAAAGTACTGAATCAAAACCACTAAGAACCTGAACAGTGGAGTTAGTTGTTGTAAATAGCCACACATGCAGATCAGTAAATTTAAAGTCAGAGAAAAATGCTTTTGAAGTTGCAAACTTGAGGAACATTTTAATTTCCATAAAAAGAAACAAAACATAAAATGACAGTAACACATTCTTAAATTCTTCAGTAAAGCTTCAAAATTTCCAATTGTAAATAATTAAAATGAGAAAAATCATATGCACACATTTTTGTCACAGTTGCTGTAATAAATATTGTGCAAAACACATTCATACACCCATAAAAAAGGGAAATCAAATCTGCAAATCAGTATGTGAATTCAAGGGTATTACTGTGTGTGTAGGTGTGGTTGCTAGTTGTATTTATTTTTGTGGTGTTAATGGATTTCAAGTAGTAGAGTAGTAGTAGAGTAGTTTGGAAAATAGGTATCTACTGCTGGAGCCGACACTGCCATGTGATGGGAACACCATCTCATCAGTGCTCACGCTGCTGGCAGTGTGTTTGAAAAGCAGCTTTCACCATGTTGGCAGGTTCTTTTTACCTGTTTTTTCTACATTAATTTTGAAAATAATCTTTAATGTGAATTTATGCTTGTGTTTAAATAAAGACTGGGCAGAAATATTTTTTTAGTGAGTTTTAAAGGTATTAATTTTTTTTTTTTACTTTTGGATAGACCCATTTTTTAGCTGTTTTCCCCAATTACAGTTTCTGTGCTACGTTTAAGCAAAATGTGTCAGTATGTTTCGACAGAAGTGTTTGTTGGCTGGTCAAATCTCCTGATCATTCTGGATTCAAGGAGAAAAAGCGAGATGTGTCACATTCTCCCACATATGAGGGACATGACTATGAGCAAATTCAGATGAACGCCAACACTGTTTGTAGGCAAGACAGCTCCTCCTCAAGCGGACAGCTTTATATTTGCCATGAAATAGCAGCTTGGTGTGAAAATTTGTTCCCATAGCTTGCTCTCCACACATTGCTGGGTTGAAAAATGTTGAAAAAAAAAAGAAAAAACACAATCTGAACCACTGCCCAGACCTCACAAAACATGAAACTGATTTACATTGTCCATCCTCCAAAATGTCCTTTTCAATTTGAATCCTATCAGAACCTGATCTGGAAACTATTAGTCAGTGAGTCTTGAACATTAATTGTTTGCAGCTGAGAGTCAAAAGTGGAGGAGGGGAAACTCAGGAGGGAACAAGTGGCAAAGTCCCTCCGGTGAATTGCCATGTTTAGGCTGATGAACAGGAAACAGGCTCTTACCAGCCAGGAAATGAAGTGGCAAGCTCAGGCCGGCTTATATTTCCCCTCCTGCTTTCAGATGGGCCTTGTTAGTGCAGAGACACCGGGGCTCCAGCTTTTGTTCACACAGAGCCAACAGTTAAACAACGCTGCAGAGCTTTAAAAAGACTTTAAGTGCTTGTGATGCCTGAGTGGTATGCTGCCACGAGGTCTTGAGTTTCTCAGACCTCCAGATTTTCCCCATCCCCCCTCCCTCTGGCTCTGGGGGGGAGCTGAGTCAATGGTCTCGAATTGAAAGAGCTGAAGCTAATTTATGTGCAAGTGAGGAAAGAGACTTCCTCTGACTTATGTTTTACTGTCAATTTGTGAATGCAGTTAAAGAGGAGTTCACAATATCTTTCCTATGGATTTTGCATTTGTCTGCCAATATTGCTAAGTTTACTGTGATCTTTTCTTTCCATTACTGCCCACTACTTTTAGAAAGAAACCTTTTAATATAACACAACATATAAAATAGGATTTAGGGATATTTTCTGATACCTAAAGATGACTTGAGATGAATTTCCTGAGTAGAAGGTAAAACCAAGTTGTGCTAAGGAGACGTCCTTTAAAATGTCTGCTCATGATTGTGAGATAATAAATACTTTTTCCTCAATTTAAGAAATAAATAAAAATAAAAACTGATACTCTGAAACTTTTTAAAAAAGGTTAACCCACACTGCCATATCTATATGTTTTTGTATTGATAAAAAACTCATTCTGCTAGTCTCCCAAACTTTTCATCAGAAATGCTTCTGTCAGGAACAACACATATACAACTCACATGAAAGCCCAGCAAAACAAAATAAATAGGCAGTTATATGTATATTTTATTATAAAGGCCTCAAGGATGAAGGTTTGTGTTGCACTGGGAACTGACAGTGTGCAGCGTGGTCACCTTGACTCAGAGCGATGAATAAAGTGCCACAGCTGCCAGCAGAACTGGAGGTGGAAAAAACAACATTTCTGGATGAACGAAGGCTGAGCATGAATTCTTTAAGAATCTGAAATACTGGCATCAGATAATCCTTAAACCTTAGGGATACCAGTGGTCTCAAATTTAAAGTCTGAATGCTGCAACTAGACAAGTTTTAGAATAAATTAATTTTACTCATTTATTCATCAAGTCATGTGGAAAATCTAAGAGGTATTTATTTTAGATTTGCTATTTAATTTCAGCTTTTAGGTGCCATGTAAAACTCAAAGAATTTTAAGTTTCATCAGAACAGTGTTACCAGTTTAAATCTCTTTCCTCTTCATGTCCACATTTCTGACCGTCAAAGGTTGAAAAGAAAACACTGAGAAGAAAAAAACAACACATGTATCAACCTAATAATAGAGCTAAAGAAAAAGCCATAAATTTGTTGGATTCATCCTCTGGGAAACATGAATGTTTGTGCAAAATTTCATGGGAATCCACTCACCCAGAGGCTGTTGACATATTTCACTCAAGACCAGCATTTCCCAGACTCCCAACCCAAGATGGGTAACGGACTTAACATAATGCAACAACGGTGTTATGATATGTGAATTAATTTTCCAAGTCAAAAAAGAAAAAGGTTTTTTTTCGCTATGCTGCTCCGTTCTGTCTTGCATTATCTGTGAGTCTCTCATTCTTGATCGCAGGAAGATGTAAAAAACAGTTGCTAACTTCCCAGTGAAATCAGTCAGAGAGTGAGAAAGCATTACAAAATGCAACATAAAAAAAAATTTGATGCATGACTTTGTCTTATAACATTTCCCATAATCTCAAGCTACTTTACTACATCCTTAAACTATGTTTTTTTATTTTCATCGTTTTTATAGAGACCTCTAGTGGTAGACATTACAGATTGTGCATTTAAGGTGGATAAGGCAGCAAGGTTAATTTATTTAACAATCTTTCAAGGGTGGAAAGGTCAGTAATGTGTGTGTTTCTGTGTTTGTATTAGTTTAGGTCTTTGGAAAACACCATTTTTCCTTTTAGGCCCAGAGCTGAAAAATCAATCAGTCAAAAACAGTATGCTGCATATACAGTTTGATTGATATTGCAGGAGGATAATTTAAAAGCCTGAATGTCAAGGAGTAACATTTTACAGTTCGAGAGGATGACGAGTGACTGAGGCTCGTGTAGACAGTGATTTCCTGTTTGTGTTTACATGTTGGAAGGTCAAACTGGCTGGATGCCCACACAAACCCAGCGCTGCGTCTCACCGATGTACGGGACCACCTCAGTGCGAAGGCCTGCCACAACGGTGTCGAGGAGTGATTCATGCCACGCAGCTCAGGGCTAAGTTGAAGTCAATATAAACAATTACAGTTGTGTGTGTGTATGTGAGTCAGAGAGGGACGAGAAGAGAGAGAGAGAGAGAGAGAATAGGCAGAAATACTGCTGTCTGACCGAGCTGGGATTTGAGCTCGTTGTACATGTTTGCAGGGTTTTGTAATTTTGTTCTCGCAGGCAAATAGTGATGATTTAGTGTCTGTAAGACCTGAGCTGCACCGCTTTGGCCCTCATGTGGGGCCAGCCATGGAGCACACAGTGATAATGGTGCATTTAGGGGCTGCAATTCAGGCTGATTACTGCAGTAGTGATTGGGCTCTAAGAGACGACTGACGCCAGAGTCAAACTCAAACCTCCTTACTTAAAAACCTATACATCTGCAAATCAAACATAAAAATAAAAACATTTTTTCAGCCAGTACATAGAAGTGGAGAAGTATAGCAACAAAAGTGTCTCTGGCCTTGGTGAATAATGGAGTGACTGCCTGAAGAACCGTAAACACAAGTCTGAAAATGAACTCCAGAGAGTTTAATGTCTGTAGCTCGACTTGATAAAATGCAGCCTTGTTAAGAAAAGGCTTCAAAAGACTTATAAAGTTTAATGCTTCATAAGGTTGTCCAAGAAAACATCACCCTCCTGATGTAGCTCCGGACTGAGTATTATTCATGCTTTGCTCCTGTAGCTCCCAATTATTGGCTGTGTTACTTTTACACTCCTTCATCTCAGTTGTGCTTGTTTCCATTTGTATGGGAGGAGGTTAGAAGTTGACTGGCAGAGGTCCTGCTCTCTGAGAGTTAGCGGCTCGCTGGAGGGGCTTGTTTCTATCAGGGGTGAAACACCCGCCCGTCCATCACCCTGACAGAGCTGACAGCCATTCAGCCAGAGCAGAGGAGCTCCTGCCAACAATCAAAGGGCTTTTCATTGAAGGAATCCAGCGCTGGCCTGTCATCAGGGAGGGGCGTTCCCGCTGTCAGCAGGACAGGAGGATACTCCGAGTACCACCCCTTGTTTTTTCAAAGTCTCTGGTCAAATCCATGGTATTTGTCAAGACCACATGCTCCTCCCTCTCTCTCTCTCTTCCTCTTTTCCTTTCTCTCTCTCTCTCTCTCCTTCCCTAAAAGTCGGTTTGTCATTTAATTCAACTGCTGTCAACAATTCAGATAAGTTATGTTACGGGGCGTTTCATATCTTGTGGAGCTTTTGGTTCTTACTAATAAGACTTTGTTATTTAAAATTTCCCACTGAATTTAATTTTGTATAGATTTTTATCAAAAACAACCTACTTTTCAATTGCTTCCAAATATGTCAGTACTCTTATTCACCACTTGAGGGAGACAGAACAAAACAAAACGGAGAGTAGCAGCACAAATGAAAAACCTAATCAGAATTATTCACATATAAGTTGTCATCACATACACCTCGGGACTATGTCAATGTTTACAAAGCTTTCGTGTACAGAGGGAAGTCTTTCATTTACTTCTGCTGACTCTTTAAAAATATTTTTCTTAAAATAATGAAAGTCAGTTCAGTTTTTTGGGGATGACCAGATTAATTGTTTTATCTAATGAATGTTATTAAATATCAAAAAACAGCCATCACAGTTTTTTCCAGAGCTCAGGGCACATAAATGTATAAATCCAAATAGCGCAAAGCTTCAATAATATCAGTTTACAGGGGGTGTTTTTTTGTTTGTTTGTTTTTTTCTTTTTAAGAAAAAAGCAAATCCTTTTTAACATTTCAGGATTTAACATGATGGCAAATATTGGGGATTTTTGCATTGAAAATCACTTTAAAAATTACATAATTGCAACTGCTTTATTCTCATCTATTTGATTGGTTCATTAATCGACTAACTGTTTCAGCACTAATAATCATCCTAGTAAATAATAAATTTATTTTTTAACTCCAGCTTATCAAAGCTGTAAATGTGAATTAAATGTAAATTGCATTTGTATAATACTTTTTTTTATTTCACCCAGTTGTCTGAGTAAAATCTTTATGTGAGCTGTTACCTGCTGTTGCAATTTCTAGTTTAAAACACTTCAGATGTGACCCTGAGTTTGTGTCTGTGAGGAGAGTGAGA
>JAPZDY010000025.1:11562682-11577927 GCA_029783645.1 Ctenochaetus hawaiiensis
CACTAAATGTTATTGTGTGAAGTTGAGATGGGATACACGATGCTTCACCAGAATCCAATTTCAGCTCCATATCTAAATGGTCAAACCATATAGGATAATACTGGAGATGCTAAACAGAATGCATAAGGATGTGAAACCCCCCCTGGTGGCATGTATCATAAGAGACATAACAGAGCCTCACCTTCTCATCATCCTCAGTAAAGGGAGTGCCCATGGGATTTTTGTTGATTGCTTGTACAACACCAATGACTTCTCCATCGCTGTTGCAGATGGCCATACAGAGGATGGATTGAGTCTTATAGCCTGTTAACTTGTCTATCTCATCACTGAAGCGGTGGTCCTGCAATTGTGGTCACATATTAAAAATATTTATCAAACATGGAACATCCCCTATTAAAATAAACCCATTCACCACCAGTTGTGCCCATTAAATGCCCTGTGTGCTCTTGTGCGTTCCTGTTAAATTTGTGTTTGTGTCACGTAAATTAAAACAACCGATTGTTAGGTGTGATTTTAAACTACTGTTCTGCAGGAGGCCTCTTGTTTTTACTATAAGCAGGAACTATAATATCCTTCGCTGACACATATCTACTCTGTTGCAGTAATAAACCTCAAGGGGATCCGCATCATCACTTTGCCTTAGCCTCTCCAGCAGCCCAGGGCCATGATATAATGATCTGGAGCGCAACTGGTAGCGACGGGATCTGTGGGAAGCTGTGAGGATTACAACGCTCGGCTTCCTGCCTTCCTCTTTGAGTATTATAGGCAGAGGAGTTGTTTTATTCTGACATGACTGAGGCAATTACTTGTCTTTTTTTCCATTTCTGTGAGTTGAAAGGACCCCTGCAAAGAACTGATACAGAAACAGAAACAACTGATTCAAATGTAAAATAATTCAATTCATGCAGGAATGTGGCCATTAGGGAGTTTACTGTTATGTTCAAGTTCACACCTACAGTTGAAAAAAACACAGGTATGATCCACAAACTGGTCGTTCAAAGATAATCAATAGCTTCACTCTTTGTAAATTCATCTTCATAAACTTTTAAAGACAATAAACTGCATAAAAAAGTGTGATAATATGTAAATATCATGCAGGCTCACATTTACCTCATATGCGTTTGGGATGTTTACAGTTTCCCCATGCTCGGCCACATATCCGATGATGCCCTTTCCCCATGGCACCTGCACTTCATTGGAGTTCAAAGTGCTGGACGATGGTCTCACAGTGGTGCCCGAGTGCACATCAAAGAACTTGGACACAAGCGTCCTCTTGTGCGCGGGTCCTTCAACGAGGAAAAGCGAACACCTGTCTGCATCCACCAGGATGCACACGTTGATCAGGATCTTGTAACTGAGGTTTGTCAGGTCCAGGTCGTTGGAGATGTCCTTCACTAACTCCAAGAAAAACTCCCTCTCGTTGGTCTCCTTGAGTCTGTATTTGTAGTCGATGGCGCTGGACGCGTACTGGGGCACGTTGACCCTGGACTCCAGCAGGGCGCTCAGGATGTGCGCGGTGGTCGGAGGCAGGGAGCTGGCTTTACGCAGGAGCGCGCGGCGCCTCATGCTGGACTGGGACTCGTGTTCGCTCAGGCTCACATGCTCGTCGTAGGTCCGGTGCGTGGTGGTGGCTTTGGACCGGGCGAAGTTCCGTCTCAGCTCCATGTGGGACGACCTGCGCCGGAGCCCGTCAGGGTTGGTCGGCCAGAGCGGGTCCCTGGCGGCGCCGCGCCGATCCTCAGCTGTGGACACTTTCGACGGCTGGTGCTCCTTCAACCATCTGCGTACCTGATCACATTTCGCCCTACGAACGAGGTACTCCTCGAAGAGATCCGGGTGACAGTCCAAAAACGCTTCTATGTCCGAGAAGTCAAATGTTGTCATGCTGAGAGCTGCTGCTGGGACCAAACGAGACGCTCAAATGAATCAGAACAAGAGTTGTGCGAGTAGATGATGAGGCTGGAGCCGAGCTACTGGGAGAAGTGATGTCCTCAAAACATTTATTCATTCAGCCTCTATATGTGAGCCAGTCCTTGAGATACTGGGAGCAGAACTGGTCAAAAAGATACAGGGGTTTTTTTTACACCGGATTCCTGACGTTTGAGAGTCAGGCAACAGTAGGATTACAGCTGTCTGTCAGATTGAGCTGAGTCTCCGGGGACTTCTGTGGAGTACTATGCAGAGGTGTAAAGAAAAAACAAGGCGCCTACATATTCTCCCTCTAGAAATTGAAAAAACAAACTGCAGGGCATGCTGTCGACTCGCTCTTTTTATTCCATGCCACCAGAGACACTCTGTGCAGGGCTCCAATCACAACCGAGAACGAATTTGAGGTTTCTTTTAAAACATGTAGACAGGACAGAGCGTTTTTGAATTTAAAACGGAAGCAGTTTACTAGTCTGAAAGGGACAGCTTAAGTCAACAAAGTTATATATGTTCATTTAAACAATAACATAATATTTTAAGGGGGGAGAGATGGAGAGAGGAAATATAAGAGAAGAAAACCTACTCTCTCTTTAATGCCATGCTTCCCGGGTTTTTCAGATAGATAGATAGATAGATAGATAGATAGATAGATAGATAGATAGATAGCTATGTGTGTGTTACCTTGGAGTCAAGTGGCACACACACCTCCCCACACACTTGCACACACACATATAAACACCCACACACTGGCTGTACCTCTGTGGCTGTGAACACTGCAACAGCCAATGCTGGTGTCTTTTATCCATGCCATGATCTTTCCTTAACCTCAACCTAGTGGGTTTTAACTGTTCACATTTAACTAAACCTTAACTACACAGGTGACGGATCAGATGCTTTTATGAATATTACTTAAACACGCCAGATTTTTGGCCATGAGGTGCATTATTTCAGTGTTTCAGTATGATGTCTTGCTGCCAAGGCCGTGTAAAAAGCTAATTTTCAGATCTTTGTTGTTTTAGTTGGATTCCAGGTAGTCAGGGTAGTATTGTGGAAGTACTAGCTCGTTTCAGGGTCACTTGAGTCTAAAGCCAAGCTGTTTTTGACCCTTGAGGTTAAGCTGGTAATTTATAATGTGAAAGGAATAAATAACCAGTGTAACACGTTTGTCCTTTAGAGAAAGCTGAATTAATTTCCCTGAGTGTTTCACAGGTTATTTATGAGGTAACTATTAGAACTACAGTCTAAGATTAAGTTCCACTGGTGTGTGCAACCCTGCAGGGGTTAAGCATCAACCTGCATCCTCACAATAACCTTATATTAGCGAAATCACTGCAGGCTTTGGCACATTTACTATGCGGCAGCCGGAAATGTAATCCGAAGAGCGGCGGGTCCACTGGGGCAGAGCAGGGTAATTGGTTACTGGACTTAGCTTAGGCTGCTTGATAGGACTTTGGCGTTGTGTTGAGACTTTGGACAAAGTCTCGGGAGAATCCCAATTAAAAAGCAGAATGCAGAATATGGGCCAACAAACAAGGCAAACCTTGCTGTTTGGAAAGCAGGTCATGTCATGTCCGAGGAGAGGCAGCAGCATTGATTATAAGTCTTGGCTGTGTGCTGATCGAAAACTGGTGTTTAAATGCAATATTTTTTTAAGGTTTCTGATATTTTAAGGAGTGGGAAGCAGATCAGGTGTGCTGTCTGATTTTAAAGGCATGGAAAATGTCTGTTTTTTTTTTTTTTTTAAATGAACCTCTCGGTATGAGTAATAGGATCCCACATGAACACACCATTTCCTGCCAAAGGTAGAACAGTTTTAAATTTTAAATTTATTTCTCCGGAGATTTCTCTCTCTCTTTTTTCACTCTGCACCCTTCTCACTTGCCCTGTTAGGAAATAGAGATGTCACACTCCTCTGTGCACCAATCAGGATCCACTCATTTTCAAATCAGAATCTAATGACAGCTGGTGGCTTTTTGGCCACTGGTGATAAAATCATACCCACAAAGTCCAGAGAGGGCAGATTAGCTCATTTTTGGAGTCAAAACTTTTAATAAATTAAACCTAAAGTAGTTTTTGACTTTGTGAAGGCCTGTAATAAAGACAATCCCAAAATATCCACAGGAAACTATCAGGCTTTTCGGTGTCTCTTGGTAAAACCAGGGATTAATTTGACTCACTCACAAGTGGCTGATACAATGAGGTTTCTTAATTGGGAAAAAATCTCAAAGGAGTTTGATGATTAAAGCCCTTTGATATGAGAAGTTTTACCAACTTCCCGAGACAAACAATAATTTTTTTTCTCTCAAAAATGTAAAATTAATTATGCTTTACAGTTTGTCTTTATTTAGTTTTAATCAGAGTCTGATGTGTAGTCAAGAGGGACAAATTACTCATATTCATGCAAACTCAATCATGGCAGAGGAAGTGGCACCACAGACAGCACACATCCAGCACGTCCAGCACGTCCAGCACCTCCGCTGAATCCAAAAAAAAAAGATGTTCAACAAAATGAGTACACAATCTCTAAATCAGCATAAGAGCAGGATGGTTTTTCACACTGAAATGATCTTCTTTAAAGCTCCTCAGATTCTCCTCAAACAGGTTTTCGTGGCTTTCTGTAAAGCACGCAGCCTGAATGTATAACTGTTTCCATGCTGCATAGGGATGGGGACAACGAAACACGACTCCTGTAACCAAACACCACACACACACACACAAACACACACACACACACACACAGCTTGTATCTGGTGTCAGTGTGTGCTGGCCAGATCCAGCTTGATTTTCATTCCACCTCATGTGTAGCTGTATGAGTTCACCAAACTGTGAACATGTAATATTATCAGATCCACACTTGATGACTGGATGATTAGCATCCTGAGCTGTGATTGCTCACTGGATAATAAAATATACTGATACATTATAAAATATCAGCACATTTGAACACCCAGTTGTTACATTTGTATGTGACAAGGACAATAATTGTTTTCAAAAGGTTAAAGTTCATATTCTTTCTGGTCTTCACAAACCAAATGTGTGATATTAAGCCTTCAGTCGTTGATCCTATAGAGACCTTATATACTGCACCTCTGCTTTCCACACTATGTGCTGCAGGCTGTATTGGGTGTCGTTCACTCTGATCCTATTGTTTATTGTAACACCATCACTCCGGCTGCCCTGGGAATCCAAACCCAACTCACTGCTCACAGGTGAAGACTATGGAGTCCTGTTCTGCCATCGAAGGCTTCACCTCCTTGGAGTAAGATGACTGCACCTTTTATCTAAAAAAAAAATCTCTGGATCTATTTTTTGGATATTCACAAAAGGCTAAAAGACAAAATCCATCCCACTGATTTTCTCTATACCATTGTCCTGGTAAGTGAACATGACAGAGTTTTAGCGATTTCTTTTTCTCATGAGGTGATGTGTAACTCCTGTATCTGATATTTATTAGTAGTTAATGTAGAAGAATAAAATAAAAGATGCATCAGTGGCTGAGATCACAAATTTTGTGAGTTAAAACAGTGAATACTTGTGAGATGGTCATATACCTCCTAAAGCCTCCGAGGCAGGTGCTGGACCAAAATAGCATGACAGGAAGAATAAAGGTCTGCACACTGCATGTCCATTCAGTTCATTTAATTAAACATCCCACATGTAATGTTTCAAACTACTGCTCTTCTTCAGTTAATGCATTTTGTTCTCATTAATGTGAAGGAAACATGTGCTATAATTATAACATGCTCAGTACTCATATTTGTATGAATATAATATTCTTTGTATGAGCCCAATTTTTTATGTGACATTTAGGGTAAAAACTTGTTATTTTCTTCTGACAGATATCGTGTTGTCTTATAATTTCAGTTTTATATTGGCATTGTTGTTACATTAAATTATCAGACCAGTGGGCCTAAGATTCATGATCAATTGCTGTAAAATGCATTCATTATAAAATAATGAAGCAAAAGAAGAACTCTGATTGGCAAACTAAGTCTCATCCCAGTTTTTGGCTTAATTCTCTGTATTTTTGCTCTCATTTATTCTGAGTCAGAGCTCCAGCAGCCAGATGGAGCCCGAGTCCTCACTGAACCACGACACACCATCTGATTTAAATGGCCATCGCCGTGGCGGTTGTGGAGGGGCATTTGTATCTGAGTGAGTATGAAGATAGTAGCAGAATGAAACATTAAAGGTGATACACATAACATCTTAGCACCAGTTACAGCACAGTTGCAATATATGGGTTTAAATTAAAATTGTGTACTGAATGTACAGAGTTGATTTCTAGTTTACACTGTAAAAGTACAAGAGCGCATGGCAGTTTAATGAATGTTAACTGGAAGACATGAAACTGTTTTTATTCAGGGAGTTGAGCTCCAGTTTCCTGAGTGGAAACATGGCTGTACATCACAAACACTGTTTTCCATTGTGATTCATTAGTTATGACTGGGTTCAAAGCAGATTTGACCATGTGTATACTCTATGCACTTTTTAAATATAATTGGTGTAAAAATGTTGCATATGTTGCTTTTAAGTGCATCAAATGTAACCAAATTTAAAATAAAATCTTTCTGTTTTCTGCTTTCACAGGCCTTTCACCATTCAACCATGTAATAACAATACTGACAGAAAGAAAACCAAAGTCTTTCTTAATGACCAGCTGTAAGTAGCCATCGATCCATCATAAGTCATTGATAGTGATGAATAAAGCCTCCGAAATGCCTGAAAAGTTTTCTCTCATGTTGTGATCCAGAATAATAACATTCATGTTGTTTTTTTGTCATCCTAGCATACCAAAACCAACTGATATAAATTTGTTGTGAGTACTTCCTGAAAAACTTCTTCTGTAGATACATGAACGGAAAATAAAACAGATTTCTATTGTTTTCACACAGCTCCCCACTTGCACTCAAGCTTTCTTATGTCTTTATCTTCATAAATTCACTTCTAATAGAGAGAAAATGATAAAGATTGCGACTCCGAAAGAGCATCCTTATTCATCCCACATCCCCAAGTTTGCTATGTTCCCATCCTTCCGCTCTCCAGATGACCCTGAAACAGGGGTCAGAGCAGCCTCCCAACCTTTCCTCAACCCCCAGATCCCAAACTCTGCACCGGACATCACTCTGCTGAGCAAGACCAAGGGTAAGAATGCAATTTGTTGGGAGAGGGCACGGTAACATATTTTACCTACTCTGAGCCCCCTTCCTCTTTTTTTAGAGTTTTAAGATGTCTTTCTTTCCGTGCACAGGTAGTCCGTATAGACATGAAATCTTGGAGACACCCATGAAAACCAGAAAGAAAGCTGTTATGTGGGCTGGAGAACACAGCTTCTATGATGTGAGTAGTGAAATACTGTATCTGTATCAGGCTTCACATAATCATTAAAGTTATCCAATATAACTGACAGTTTGACATATTCCTCCAGCATACAAAGCCACTGAAGGGGGAGAAGCAGGTTTTCTACCCCACTCCTCCAAAGTCAGTGTTGCCCAACCCTAAGCTTCGTGACTGGCATTTGTCTTTATCTGAGCGGACGAGCAACGTGCTGAAAAACCTGGAGAGGACTCTGTGGATCACCTCTTACCAAATGCACTACACAGGTCAAGTGTAGTGTGTGAATATTATTGATATGCTCAATTCTTAGGATTTGGTGTGAGGATCAGTTTAATATTTCATTTTATATTCAAATAAAGAAGCAAAGCTCTTCCTCGAGTTGATCCATGTAATATTTCTCCTTGCCTTTCAATTTCAATTGAATATGTGATGCCGCACATGCATCATACAACAGTCCAATCCTGTACAGACACATTTCTGCTATCTGTTTTGATGCAGGCTAAAGAGAAAGTGAGCAGCTGTTTAAGGAAAATTATGTCATGTCCTTTCATGACTCCAGTAAAAACTACAGTAACAATTACAGACGTCCACATGTCGTGTTTCTTAACATTGTCAAAGTGATCCTGTTAGCTAACAGCTAAAATGATGTACACATGAGACTGATACACAGACAGGATTTATTGCTTTCTCATGGCAAAGCATATTTTTATGAACTATAACACACATAAAAGCCGTTCTGTTCTAAAAATGAGAGGTGAAATAAAATATATTCCATCCCTCAACATTTCTTAAGCCAGAAAAAAAAATACAGAATGTTTCTTCTTTCTTTGACCTCTTTTTCTTTCCAATAATTTAATCCAGTCCCTCAGCAAGGAACTGACAAGCATCTATGCAAGCATGGATTGCTTTTTTCTATCAGATGAAAAAATGCGTGTGTGTACAGTTCCTTTGTAAGTTGGTAATGCAGCAATTAGATGTGCATGATGTTAACATTAATAAGCAGTAATGTTGTAGTTTCAAGTATTTGGTATTTGACTTTTTTCCTTTAGGATCAGGGCCAGCAAATCCTCTAAAAACAGATGACTTCAAGGAAAAAATGAGTGACCTCTCTGGGATGAATTCACACTCTGCACCACTGGTAAAATCCTAGAAAACACTGCACCTTTTGTACAGCAACAATTACAGCCTGCAACACTAATTCTAATGAGTTCCTCTCTCTCCAGAGAGAAAAGTCCTTTCCTGCGTTTGTTCCCTCTAAACCGAGAAAAGGATGTAGAAGAAGACAGGGGAGGAGCACCTGCAGTCCCACTGCTGCTGAACCCCCAAATCCATCTCCAGCTCCAATCCAAGCAAATGCCTCAGCTACTATAACCCAGCATAGGCCACAAGAGATCACAGCTGAACATAATGAGGCACCACATCCAAACCAAAAGGAGCACAGTCAATCAAAGTACGGCCCCGGCTCCACAGCAGCACAGAGCTGTGAGTTGTCCCAGGAGGTCTCACACAAACAACACACTCAGAGCAAGAGCTCTGCTTATGAGAGCAGGGAGAGACAGAACTGCAAGGTCCGGTTTAATGAAAGTCCCATGCAAGTATCTGTGTCACACAGCAGCCAAGAGGCTAACGCTACCTGCACCAGAGGCACAGAGCCACCCCTGGACCTGTATTACCATCCAGAGGCCAGCCAACACAAAGGCCTGACTGAGCTGTGTGTAAAAGATGAACAGAGTAGTGAAAAGGAGTATTTTAAAGCTGGAGGAAATTTATCTAGCTTTGGTCAGTCAGATGTAGCCAAAGATCTGGCAGATGTTGAATCACATGCTGAGTTATCATCAAGGGCAGCTTCAGAGCAGGAGAACCTGGCCTCAGAGCTGTCACACACCCTTTCAAACCCCTGCATCCTGCCGAGGCCTCCTGTCCTTCCAGGCATCCGCTCAGAGGACGGAGTTGGGACTCTCAGCCTTCTGGAACTTCAAAATTCATTCAGTAAGTCAATAGCCCATCGTGACTTTAACAACTCCATCACACAAGCTGCTGTGAACCTGAGGGACAATGTGGTCACGGGGAAAAAGCATAAGTTCTATGGGATCAACTGTTACTATCTCCGTGGATAACTGAATGGAGGAAGCAGATCATATTAGTTATAATTAACCACTACAGAATGGTGTAAAACTTTAGCATCCTGGCTACCAAGAGTCCTGCCTGACAGTAATCTGACTTTGATCCAATCAGGTTATGTTCTGTCAGTCAAGTGATCCAAGTGTCTAATCTGCATAAAAAAAAAAACAAGACGAAGGAGTACATTGACATTGATTGATTTTTTTCTGATTTTTAGCCACATTAATTCCTGCATTTAGTTTAAAGACATTTAAATGGAAAAGTCATCACAAATGTTTGTCAAAGCTGAACTCTTCAATGCACAGATTTCAGGAGTGGTTTCAACACGGTTGTGTTGTGTTTCTACACAGTTGTGTTAAAATTTTACAATAAGATATTCTGTTGTCTGTAAGACTCAAAATATTCTGGTTATGATTTGCTTCCATCATATTCATACCAAAAATTGGGTGCACAAGAACACAATAAAACAACAATAAAACAACTGGATCTTTAATTCTTGTTTTTGAAAGTCTTTTAAGCCAATTTCTAGACTTTTTATTTCCCTCGGTTCATAATCAATATTTATAAGTATATTAAACAATCAGGCCAATTTGGAATGTTGGCAATTTGCTCTTAGATTCTTTTCATTTGCAATATTCATTAGAGCTCAGGACATATTGTACAATAACGGTCTTATATAAGGCTCCCATAGGCCACAGCTGATTGTAAGAAGCTCACTTTACTGTGTTAAGTCTGCCTGCACAGTCCACACAGAGAGAATATTCAGCAGCAGTAAATTCATAATGAAGCACAGATAAATACTGTGGCCCTTAGTGTAACCTTTCTCATTTTCCAGGGGAGAACATTTTTATAAAAATCATTTTTTTGCCCTAAAAAGGTGGCAGAGTGTTCACCTTGGACCATTGTGTTTGCTGTGTTATGGAATCCACCTCTCAGTGTTACAGATGCTGCAGTAACCTTCTAACTCGCCGGAGTGAAAGGAAAACATGCCTTTTCACACGTAATCTGTTGCAGTCAGGCTGACTTGCTGTGAAAGGGGTTTTTTGTGACAGCAAGTCCTTGAGCAGCAAGCCTGCAGCCTTGAGTGATATAACAGCCTCTCATTCAAAGAGAGAGAGAGAAAAAAAACAATGATGAAGGCTCACACAGCAAATCGGACCAACAGCAACAATTTCATGATGTGGTCGGTCTCAAGTTGTGAGGCCACTTCTGTCAAGAGTATTCAAGATAAGAATGGTTTTGTTATCGGGAATGTTGTTTTGTTTGTTTTCTTATTGTAACAAATTGTGACAAATTGCATTCAGGAAACATTTGTGACATTCAAGATCATATTTATATTCAAAACTGCTTTGTCAGTCCAGAGGCGTATATTAATTTTTGTTATCTCTAAAACTGCAAAAGATGCTCTGCTTCTCTGACTTTACATTTTTCATTTTGCCAAAAAAGCACGATTGAAAAGTTGTGATTCCGCAACTTGTCCAGCAGGTGGCAGTATATCACCATTATCGGCATTAAACTCTGTCACTTATCACTGACTTCACTTCATTTTCATTTCGGGTTTTTCTCTGATAGAGGGTATGTTGTCCTTTTGCTGATTTCCACATCATTTTGAAAGTCCCCGTCAGAACAACAGGAAACAGTAATTGCAGTCCTTATCTTTGCACAGACACGAGAAACGAAGGCCTGATTTGCATTTGCAATTAAACAACAATCAAGAGATCAGAATTAAATGGCCGGCTGTGTAATGAGTTTGACTCTACCTACACTAGTGTCCTTTTGGGGTCCTCCTCCACGCGTCATGGAAAAGTTGCTGTCAATGACACTAGCCCCGCCCCTTTGGCGGTGACGCGCGGCTCTGCTCTGCATTTTAATTGGAGTTTGACTTCAGTCAGTCACGCGCCACCGCCCTCCTCCATACAGCGGTGGAGAAATTGATGCTTTTCAGAGCGGATGGTGCATGTGTGTGCATGTCGGACCTGTGAGGGCACGCTGTCAGTTTGAGTCTCCCATCATTGGCCGCCACTTCTTCTTCTGCTAAAATATACCTACTGTTTCTGAGATCACCGCCTTCAGCACCTGCAATTCGCATCTGTAACTCCGTCAAGGTGAGTGCGATTTTTTTTTATTTGGAAAGTCAGATGCTATTTTTCTTTTTTACAAGATAGTTCAATTCTCTCTTTCAGATAGTAAGTGTTTGTTTAAAATGATCTCAGTTAAAGAAGTCATTTCTAAGTTGCATTGCTGTGTCTGTGCTCTTGTTCTTTGAGGCTGCATGAAGCTGAAAAATCTCTCATTTAAACAGAGTGCAGTCAAATTTCAGAGAGCTCACCTGTACATCTTTTAGTGACACAAGCCAGCACTTGCCTAAACTATGTACTGTCACATGGCGAACACTGGATTAAACTCTCCTGTAGGGTTCTCCCATCATATATGACCCCATGTGATTTATACAATAAATACCAATAGATCCCTTCAGTCTCCATGGTAACTCTTAGCCCCCTTCCTCTTCTTCTAGACAAGTATAAACAAGTTGTGGAGGAAAAGTCAACTGTTTCCATAAAATCCTCATATTCCATAGATGTCTGTGATAAGAGGAGTGAGCTTTCAGTGTAATCCAGTCACAAGCCAAAATTACACATATAGTGCCTTTATGAGCTGCTGTATCTCTCATGCTGAGTGGATGTAGGTGTGTGTGATGAGGACAGTGAGCGCAGATAGGATCCATTTTCAGATTTAATCAAGGCTTGAGCTCAGCATCTCATACTCACTTCACAGGGTTTGGTGCAAAAATGAGAATATAGAAGATTTTACAACATTTCTTTCCCTGTGCAGATGGCAGATGTAAGAAAATATGTGTTTCAGTTTATCAGTGCACTCTGATAATTACAATTCAGTGTAAATCAGGCATTATTACAGTGGTCCTGAAACTAAATGTGGGGCTTTTGGTAAAACTTTCCAGTAAAATATTCGTGTTAACCCTGAAAAAACTCTGGGTGAGGCAGGGCTGGTTTGTTTGCTTTAATATTATCGTGGCTCCCTCACTGATTAGCTGAAATTTCAGGACTTACACAGTGTTATCGCTCATACCCGTGTTGTGTCAACAGTACAACAGAGGAGGCTTTTCAGGCTTTGCTGCCAAGGCTGTGTGTGTTTTGGAACATGTGTGTGGTTAAATAGGGGCCACAAGAGAGTTTCTATAAAATCACCTGCTGTGACGTGGAGTAAAGGAGGTGGATGGAGCCCACATCCTGCCTCAGACTTGTGTACAGGTGATGGACATTTTCACACACAGTGGAAAAAGAAAAACTGGAGACTTTGCTTGTTGAAACACTTTTCCCTCAGTATGTGGACTGCTTCTGATTTTCCACTGTCACAGCTGTGATAACCACATGGTGACCAATATGTTACTGTTACAGCTCCTGAGTTGTTTCTTTCTTCTTCTTCTTTCCTATCACACCCATCCAGGTCAGCGATCGCAGTCAAACACTGACTGTGAGGGAGAGGAATCAGTAAAATCTGTGGAATGCAGCCGCAGGAGAGAAAAGCAGCCTTGTCTGTGCAAGACACATATTTAAAACAGCAGTTTTTACTGCATGAGGCCGCTGCCATGGCATTTCCAGTTTCTCCCTCAGGGGTCCGGCTAAATCTCTGAATAAATGTGCACAACCTATAATCTATTAGCTTCCACTGTGAACATCTATCATGTTCTTTTCTGCTGAGTCTCTTTAGATGGAGTATCTCTACAGTTTTCCAGGTCACCTGCTGTGTGTTGTTGCTTGCATGCACTTCAAGAACAGATAGCCAGTCCAAATAATTGATGTTTACCAATCAATAATTTCCTTGCATTGATTAACACCATAGATAGTAGAGAATGTAGTATAGGGCTGTAAATGCATAAGCTCAAGTCACGTAAATACAGTATTATAAGTCACAAAAAAACTATATAGTTCTGCTTCAGGGTCTGGTTTAAAAAAAAAAACTTTTTGAATACCCACCAAGCAGCAAGTGAATAATGCAGGGAGTTGATAAATAGGCACAACAGCTGTTGCGAGCATCTCGTGCATGTGGCAGGTGTTACCTCTTTTTGCGTGGGCAGCAGGCCTTCATAAATAATTCATGCGGTTTCATATGTAAACAGGTAGATGTGGTGTGGCGTGCAATAGAGGAACTGAATATTCGAACCGTGTCGGGGTTTTCTTGCGTTTTAAATTTCACTTGAAAATCTTTTTACATTCCTTAAAAAGTGACCAATAGCTCTTAGCACAACATCTATTTGTATAGAAAGAACAAAAGATGACAACATTTCAGTTTTACTTGTATTAGATGATTAAGATCATTAGTAACTGTCTTAATGCAACATAATTTTATAAATATATATAAATTAACAACTATGTCATGTTTTATTTTTAAGGACAGGTTGATGCTCACGTCCTCAGCCTCCTGCAGGCAGTGGAGAGCCTGAAGAAAGCTCAAATGCTGATTTTATTCCTCTCTTACAGGCTGCCAGATACCAGCATGAAATTTTAACAAGGGCAGCAACCCCAGCAGATACTTTTTACTTCAAAACAATAGTTCACCTCATGAGAAAAGACATGTTTTCACTGAACTCCTCCATATAGCCTTGGTCATTTGTAGGATTGAATTATTCAAAATGTTCAGCATCTTAAAGAATGGCAGCTTTGATGTACTTAAATAATGTAGAGAATTGAGTCTAAAAATAACTTTCAACTAAACTTTACATTAGGAAAACTGGCAAGTTGGCCTGCGCTTATAAATGTCATCTAATAAAAACATGCATATCCTCAAAACCAAAAACTATAAACAGGATAGAGGACTTGATGTATTTTTGAATATGATTTCTTTACTAAACATGAACCTCTTTTGACTTTCTGAAATGATATATCCCCTTTTAAATGATGCATTTGAGGCTCTTTCATGATCGAATCTCCTCAGCTGTCTCTGTCAGATATTTAACAGCAGTTCTTCTCTGTTCAAGTTCTCACAGTGAAGAAAAAGTTAGTTTCCGTCTGCACAGGATCAGCTACATTTCATTCTTCTTTGTTTTCACAACAGTTCCCTTTTTGGAGAGAAAGAGTTCAGTCACTTTGTTTTGCAGGATAAATGCACAAAGGTCTAGAAACTTTCTCATTTACCTACTGCAGACTCACTCACTCATGCACTGTGCTGTATTTTCCACAGAATGACAGTGTCACTCTTCTGTGTGTGTGTGTGTGTGTGTGTGTGTGTGTGTGTGTGTGTGTGTGTGTTTGGGGGTGGGATCATACCTATAGCTTTAATAAAATGATTACAAAGGATGGCAATAGGTCATACAGTTTGTTGTTAGAGACATAGACTTGGTGTTTGCTGTGCTACATTCTAGCTAATATCTGGTGCACATAAGATTTTTAAGTCCAAACAGATTTTAAAATATGGCAGACCACAGACACCAGATGATTCATTTTCAGAATCAGATCTACACACTTGACTTTTCTACTGAATGATTTTAGAGAGTCAATTCCAGGCTGTGGGAGCTCGCAGAAACTTGCATGATGTTGCATAACAAAAAACAAAAAGCTGTTGTTCAGGAAGATGGATTGACTTTGGGGATCCCAAGACTCTTTATTTTGCACCATCATCTTGTTAAATATTTATTTCCCTGATACTTTGGTTATGACCAAGTAGCTGGAAAAGTACTTACATTCCCATCAGCCTCACCTGTGCTTTGCATTTAATGCTAGTTTGTGAATGTTAGCATGCTAATAGGCTAAACTAAGATGTTGAATGTAGTCAAATTAAACTTGGTGCATATCAGCTTATTAGCATTGTTACTCTGACCTTGTTAGCATGATGGCTAAAGCCAC
>JAPZDY010000025.1:11578027-11597441 GCA_029783645.1 Ctenochaetus hawaiiensis
TGTCACAAATGCAGACACTTCCTTTGCTCGCTCTGTCAAAGGCACCTGCCAGTAGCCTTTGAGCAAATCAAACTTGGGCACAAACTGAGCACGACCAATCTTGTCAATGCAATCCTCCAGTCTTGGTATAGGATATGCATCAGTTTTTGTGACATTATTCACCTTTTGGTAATCAATACACGGACGCACAGTGAAATCAGGCTTGGGAACTGGGACTAGAGGAGAACTCCACTCACTTGAGCCTTGCTCAATTACACCAATTTCCTCCATATAAAGCAATTCTGGTTTTACTTGGGCCCATTTTTGCGAATTTATCCTATACGGATGTTGCTTAATGGGGGTCGCTACACCTACATCGACATCATGGGTTATCATGTTGGTCAAGCCAGGAGTATCTTTAAACAGAGGCCTAAACTGGTCTATGAGCTGCAGCACCTCACCTCTTTGTTCCAAAGTGAGATGAATCAGTGACTCACTAAGGCAGCCAAGGGCACTGGAGTGCTTAAGCCTCACGGTGATTGGCTCAACTGAACCTACCTCATCATCTTTACCTCAAAGTTTACCTCAAATCAATTAAATTTCCTTAATTTTTCTGAATCAAATAACATTAATATTATTCTTTCCCAGCAGGTTAACGCTTAATTCTGCAGATCCACTCCATTAAGACTCAAACCAACAGCATCCAATCAAGTTCAAGAGGAGAACAATTACAAACTAATGCAATGTTACTGAACTCCAGTTTGAAAAAACAATACTTCTTTTAGGTGATTCAGATCTTGTTTGGATCATATAGTGAGAAATTCACTCGGGTTGCAGATTTCACTGCGGTAAATTAGGTAAAAAAAAAATAGGTAAATGAAACTCAACCAATGAATACTACAAATACTTAAAGCAGACCAACTTAAAAAAATCTGTGGGTGAGATGTGATCACACCACAACTTCAACAACACATGCTTCTACTACTGTTGTCCAACTGTGGTCAAACCAGAAAAACACAAGCTTGTGAGAGTTGAAAATTCAGTGCTGTGTTTTTTGTGAGCGCTCTATGCTTTTGTATCTTTAGGGAACAGAGAGGGAATCATGCTGAAAGCTCATACATGCTCCGGTCCTGCATGTTAGGAATGCTTTACTAATGTGGCTGAAGAGTTCAGGCAAGAAGTAAATCTCTCAAGATGCTGTGTCTCTTGACTCTTGTGTTTTTTCTCTCAGTCCATAAATGGCTGGTAATGGAAGACGATGTCATGACTAAATATATCTGCACTTGAAGTACTTGGAGATTGCTTGTGGCAGTGCAGATGTTCTTTCTGGTGTCTTCTTCGCAGGCTTGTCTTTTCTGTGACTACACCCACTATAACAAGGAAGGAGCAGCATGATAACTGAGGCATGAGGTCTCTTGGTGTCATCATCCTCTGCTCTGAGTCAACACCTCTACATTAACGAATAGATGACACAATAGGTGGAGATGCTGCTGTTGCATCCTATTCGGAGCAGGAGTTTAGTCATTTGCACTGTAAAATGTAATTTGGAGAAGACGACAGCTGGATCACAACCGTGACAGAAGTTACTTCAGGTGATGCATCGCAAAGAGCACTCTGCACCATGAAGTTCAGCACATTTATGCTTTTTCGCCCACTCTTTTGTTGGTGAGTGGTTTGGGCCAAGCCGTGACTCCACTCCGCGTCCTAATGAGCTGGTGTTGAGTTATGAGGCTGTCAGGCTTCTCCACAATGTGAATATAACAAAGAAGAGAGCCTCTGCCACTCAGAGCAGACAAGAGAAAGAGTTAGAGACGGAGAGAGGGAGGACCTTTGCGTGGGAGGAGGGGGAGCATGACGAGGATGTGGTTGATTAACAGGATGCAGTGTGGCGTTTGTGAGGCTGTGTGATGCAGGGCCTGTCATACATTAGGCAGTGCATGAATGAAAAGACATCTTGTGATATAAAGGAGGGAGCATTTCTGTCCCTGCTCTCATTAGTGCAATCATAACTAAGCAGGCGCCTCCTCTCAAACTCTGTTTTGTATTGCTAAAGATGTAAGATTGCAAATAGCAAAGAGAGGCATGTGGTTTAAGCTCAGAATCTTGAGCAGGGTTTTTGGAGGGGCTCCCTTTAGCCTTGGCATCCTTTCACTGTGACATTTTAAGCAGATTAAGGCAGGCGTAACCATCTATGTATCTGTTTCAGAGGTGTGGCCACATGCACAGACGTGGGCTGGCAGGCTTTACCCTGCTTGCAGAAGAGATGTACTAATGAATAATAGATCTCATGTTGGGCTAGAAGCCAGTTTTGTCTCTGTGTCAATCCTCCGGGCTAATGGCTTGCTGGGCGCTGCCATGCTGACCTGTGATGTAACTTGAAGGATATATTTTAAGAAAGAAACACTTGCAGACTCTGGTGTCCTGAATCTGTAGAAGGATGGAGGGTTTTTTTATGCTCTACTTCTAGTCACACTGTTCAGATCTTTTTGGGGAAGGATAGAGGGCAGAAGTCATGGCTGGAGAGGGTGATTAATTACTGCGCCTGATAAAAGCGACAGTCTCTCACAAGGTAAAAGTCCAAGACTCTCAGGACAGACTTCCTCTACCCATGCTAACTCTTCAGAGTCAGATAAGAAGCTTTTAGACTGAGAAAGCAGTGTAACTTACACTCTCTGACTGATTGCAGCTGTTGAAGGACCTTATCTGAAACTCAAATCACATCAGTTTTTGAATGGCACAATCGAGGAAATGTGGCTCTCACATCTAAATTGCTCCTCTTCCTCTCTTATGTCATTCACAATCACAGCCCAGCTACCAGGCCCATTGCTGATAGTGTTGTCATCATCTCATTAAGTTTGTAAATGTATTATAATGTATGAGACACCATTTTTTCAAGAGAATGATGAAAGAGCTCATTCGTCTGTTTGCAGAGGAAGATGCTGGAGTGTTGAAGTCCTGTTCATTCAGCGAAGTAAAACGTGTTATTCATTTTCACACAAGTGTTTTGAATGAGTTTCCGAAAAATAAAACATGGCATTTTAAAGCTTGTAAGATTGAAATGCCTCAAATAATACGGAACTTTATTTTTACATTTTTTTCATAACACACTCATTCTTGCCATTTGATAACTAAACCAAATCTACTTTCATGTTTGTGGGATAATATGAAGCTTCAGACAGTGGTCTTTTCACTTTAACCTGCCAAGCCAGATGGTTTGTTACACAGAAAATATCTGGTTAGTTATCCATGGAAACAGTCTAGAAAAGTGAAAGAGCATTCAAAAAAATATTTGGTAAGTGATTGGATGACTCATTGTCCATCACAGTTTTAAACAGGGTAACTTAAAACAGTTAGATCATTGAACTGAATACCTTGTCAGAGAATCCCACCAGCGGAGCCAGTTGGTAAATGAAACTTCAGAAATTTGTCAGGAAAAAAAGTGGAAACATCTTCTCCGTTAACAGAAGCATACAGTTGCTGTTCTTGCTCTTTTTTATTATAAAATACTTTGTTGTTTCACAATATCACTGATGCCACAGCAGCATCAATGCTAACATCTGTAGGAGCTGCACTAGTTTGTTTTTTTTCTAACAAACTCTTGCTGGTCATCGCATCTAAACCATGTCTGAAGCTGCTGGCATTTCCTCGTAGGACCCCAATATGTCTGAACCACTGTACTTGAGACACAAACGCAGAGCTTGAAGCCTAAAAAGATGGATTAACAAGATCAAATGGACATGTAATCTTGTAAGGCTTAGCTTAGGACAGGAAGCAGAAGGAAACGGCATGGTAATGCTATGCCAAGCAAAGCTAACTGGCTGCTAACTCTAGCTTCATATTTATAGACGAAAATAAATCTGCTCTGCTTTCTCTCCATAGAAAGCAATTAAAATAATTCCCAAAACCATTGCTTTTATTATTACACAAGATCTTTTGCAATTTATTAAGCTGAAATTTTCTCCTCAGAAATATAACATCAGCTTGTTGCTGTTGTCAAAATAATGAAATTTACAAATTGACCAGTAATTATTAAAAGGGTGTTGTTTTCTGCTGATTTCAGATCCCCTTTTTAATTTCAGAGTTACTTCTCTCCTTCCAAGAGTTCAAGGAGTTTTTCTGCTTTCAATAATGTAATAACAAAGACAAAGTGGCATTATCCCAGCAGGGTAATGCACAGATTTAACAGGATTACGGTTATTAAAGTGGTAACTTTTAAAGGCAGCAAATGAGAGCCCACTGCGTCTTCCTTGGTGGTTTGCAGCTATGAGAAAATGTTCTTAATGTGTGTGTTGTTTCAAAAGCAAAACTGGAAGAATTATATGTGAGCTCATGACAAATCAACTTCTAATGTGATTATCCTGCAGAGGAAAATTAAAGGCAATCAAAAAATGAGCTAAATGAGCTGGAGGGGGGATAAATGGTGGCATTGAAGAGAAAAGGTAAATGACTTTCCTCACCACAGTCACCTGTTTGCTGAGAGGAATGATCTGTCAGAGTAAAGCTGGAGGACTGCAGAGATAAAATGGTTACCACAACACCTTGTTAGGTGTTTGGTGAACACAGAAGCCATTTGTTTTGTCAGGTTAAGGCTGATTGTTCCTGAGCTGAAATGACCAGAGAGAAGCTTGGAGTGAGGTTTGCCTCTCGGAGCAATTTTAAACCGCTATTGATTTTTCTTCTTTTCAGATGATTCTGTTTCTCCAAGCCTTTTACACATCAAAGGTGATCTATTCAAAATTCAAGTCCAAGCTGAAAATCTGTTCTTTTTATAAAATAACATGAAACTTTTTTTTCATTCATCATCTGTCCCATCAGCCTTTTTTTGCCTAATACATAAACATTAGCTATTTTATAAACATAATCCTCCTAAACATGCAGAACTGACTGCTTTTCATGGCTTGGAACTGGAATGTTATTCATCTCTCAAAGCAAGGTTTTGCATATAAAAATTGTTATTTAAAGATTATATAAACCTCTATGTTTTAATGGTTATCTAAATATCATCTTATCAGCCTGTTGAGAGTCAATATTCTAGCTGTGTTTTAAGATGACTCATTTTTCACCAGGGGCCATGCCAACCTCTGCAGCAGCTCTGGGTGCATTTTCTCTCTCTTGTCATTTCTGAATTCCAGCTGTAATGTGTCTCTCCAAAATGAGTTACATCTTCGATACTCTCCCTCCATATTTCTGAGTTGTGGGAGTGTGTTTAAGAGTCTGTTTGAGCCCAACTGTCTGATATACTGTGCTGCATCAGTATGAATAACTATATTTCCACTGCGGGGGTTCCACCATGAGACGTTTATTCTGGTGAGTCACATCCTAACGATGCCTGCTAGCTTATGAAGCTTGTCAGCCCTTTGGCAGAGTCTGCAGACAGTGGAAGGACAGAGCAACATCTGCAACATGAACTGCACAATGTAATAAAGGGCTTTCAGCTTCTGTCAATCTAGTTAGTGCAGCCTAAAAGGAGATGAGGCCATCTGCAACTTTTGACTGAGATCTATAGCCGAGGATTTGTTGACAGCTCTCTGATGTGCCTTAAACTAACAAGACTGAGAGAATTTCACAAAAGAGCTTTGATAAGCAGAAATCTGAGCAGCTGGTAAGCTGATTTAAGAAATGTGCTCAAGTAAAAGAAAAAAGTGTCAGTGGTTAATGAATTACCCAGCGTGCAACTTACATTTCATCTGATTATTAATTTATAATGAATTATTTTTAATTATTAATTCATCACTTTTTTAACCCAAACCCAGTAGACCTCAATAGCAACAAGAAAACTTAATGTCATTTGAATAACATAAATGATTAACATTAAACATAAAAAATTAACATGTTAGCTAATTATGTTTTAACCCACAGTAGGCTGCATGCAATTTCCTGTGCTTGCGGAGGTTCGGAGACGAGTTTTTAAAAGCAGAGATCTCAGTGTTTTCATGGAGTCACAGTGAGCACAGCAAGCACTTCATCATGTCACCGTTTTCTCTTTTTAGCAAAATATCTCAAAAGTGACCAGGGCATGAAAAATGATGTTTTCACCAGTTGTGTCACAGCTCAAGCTCCTGCTAGTCACACATCTGCCTCCTCCAAGTATCATGCTGGTTTTTCATTAAAATACACATTCTGCTTCCAACCACACTTTACAGGACACATGTTTATCTCCTCCACACACATCTTTAGTATTTTGTGGAATAAAGAACACATTATTACATTTTCTTTGACTTTATCCAGCTCAGAAAATAGGTCATTTTGCTAACACATCTCCAAATTAAGTTTGTATTCGTGCGTGATAGAGTATAACCTACATTATTTAAAAACTATCAAACTGTTTCCCATTATATGTGGTCACTAATTTCTTCGGTGCTTTAGTATGAGTATGATTGATAATGAGATGTTGCTGTAATGTGCATCACAATGTGGTTTTTTTCCATATTGCCTGCTGGATAATTAATGAAATGTTTGCATGAATCATTCTTGTAAAGGTCAGTGCCATCTTTATTCCAAAAGACTTTGCTATTCAAATAGAACAATCATCAGCTTGTGTAGCTTTGTATTTCGTTTGATTCAGAGAAAAAAAAAAGCTCACGTTTGTTTGAACGTGTTTGTGTTCATGTTCACTTCACACATGTCAGTGTGTCTCTTTGTGTTCATACATGCAGTGATGACAGTAGAATTTTCCCTCTCGCCTGTGTTTATCTTTTGTCTACAGAAGCTGTCAGTGTGATGCCTCTGTTTCTTTGACTCACTGAAAAATACACTAAGCACTCACTGCTTGTCATCTACACCCTCCCTCCCTTTTTTTATACCAATCTGTGGTCTCAGACATGACTGCTCTGCTCATTACTCAAGCCACAAACACTCATATTAGACCTGAACTACATTCATGTTTGACTACTCTGTTTTCAGCTACTTTTCTCTTGTATTCTACTTCCTGTTTCCTTGTGTTTCGCTGACTTTAAGTGACAGCGACCACTGTCAAGTAAAGTAAAAAATCTACCCTAACAGTAACCCTAACCCCTGCAGCACGGCTCCCCTGTAATCTAATAAGCGCTTTATGCAATCACTTACTGCATTTCTTCGTTGCCATCTGAGAGCGTGTGCTCCTCAGTGAGAAAGGGGTAATGACTGGAGCTGTGACGTCTAATACTGCTGTCACCCTCATGAAAGCCTGAGAAGTGGTGTTGTTGTATCAGATGAAAGGGTGCCCTGAAGGGTGACGGGGGGACAGACCAACACATAGCTGGTGTGATCAGTGGAAAGTGAATGAATAAATTATTGGAGGTGGAGAGGAAGGATTGGATAAATAGATACGTATGTACATACTGAAAATATATTACATTTAGTGTCTTGTAAATCCGAGTTGTCTGTTGCTCACTCTGTTTATGTCCTGGTTAAATGTATTGAAGACATGCTGCCCTGCTGTGTGGTCCCTTTTTTTTGTGCGTCCTGCCACTTTGATCCATTGTCGTGGCTGCATGTTGGACACTGAGCTCCATCAGTGTAAACCGCAGCCTGTGGTCCGCAGACAGAGCGGTGGTGTGGGCTTGGCAGACGGATGGAGGTTTCAGATGACTATGCTTTTGTCTGCCCAACATGGGCTGTGGTCATTATGCAGCACAGAGCTCACAATAGAGCAAGTAATGTGATTAACCTTGCTGATGCTTCAAAGAGGTTGTCAGCACGTTACGTGACTGATTCATCCTTTTTAACAGAAAGAAAGTAGTTGAGAAAAAAACAAAAAGTCAGTGAAAGGTTCACTGAGACATCTTAGTTTTGCCTTTCTGCAGACCTCCATGAGGCCTTTTCTTACCAGACTACTTTGATTTTCATAGGTTAAATGACTTCATCGATATTCATAACATTAGACCTGAAACTGTTTACAAGATCATTGACAGAAACTGAAGGCAGAGTCGTTGTGGGTGTAACAAGTGAATAATGTACAGGTATTTTCACTGATATAGCAGAGGTGTCAGAGAAGATAGCAGTTATCTGAGGGGGCAACATCAGTCATTACAACCTCGCTGCTAAGTGCTATTCTGTCCTTTCACTGGTCTACAGAACATTTCAGAGGGAAATATTGTAGTTTTTACAGTGAATTTATGTGACATCTGTAGGTTTCCTCCAGAATCAGATTTAAGAATATCTTAGATGATCTTCCAAAATTTCCGTAATTGATCATTAAAGTGTTTGTAAAGACATTAATGCACCAATAATAATATGGCTGCGATTACTTTTTCTAGTGAATCAAGTGTTTGTTCATTTAAAAAAAAGTCAAGAAGATGGAAAAAATTGTCCAATTTAGTTTCCCAGAGCATCAGCTGACACCTTCAAGTACTTTTTACAATCACAAGTATTAAGCATTTTGGCTTGATGAATGACTTAAACTATTAATCCATATTTTCATATTTTCACTTCATTTTCTCTAAATTGATATAAATATAAAATGTTCAATTGTTTAGAATTATGGAACAAAATAACACCTAAGTAGACTATTAAGGTCTACTGTCTACTTCTAAAACTCAAGTACATTTTGCTGATTTTTTCATTTTTCCATTTTTTTTTAATTTAATATCTGAAGGCTCTTTGCTTATACATATGACAACAGTTTGACATTGCATAGCTGCTTTTCACTCAGGGTCTGAGAACATCTTTCAGCACATCTATACCTTCGTCTAGTGGGTGCTTTAGACTTATATTATGCTTAAATATTGACAGTCTATCACTAAGTAACCGTAAGGTATGAATTATTTATACCTGTGGTCTATTCACTTGCAGCCAATTTATGTCCTCTATACTTGTCTGTCGATGTCGTTTGCTGATGTCGAGAACTCTCCTTCGCAGCTTTCCTCATTGCATCCTATATTTTGCTGTGCGAAGATGGAAAAACTAATAACTCTAAATAAGCTAATGCATTTTTAAGTGAGACTGCTCTAAGAGGCCTTTAGAGGGCTGAAAAGGCTTAAAGGCTTCTTTTCCTCCTGACACCATCTCGTCTCCTTCTCTAATAGAGGAATGGTCTTGGTACTCCAGCCCTAGACTGCCCCGGCCAGTCTGCAGCGAGATGGGCTCAGAGGAGCGCAGTTCAGCCATGTCGCAGAAGATATCATCCTTGTCACGCAGCAACAGCAGCTCTTCCTCCAAACATGACAGCCGACAGGTAACACACACCAGCTGCAAAGACACTGTAGGACTTGTTGCATGTCACTAAGGAAAGGACTGTTTACTGGTTGAATATCTCTGTGGTCAGGTTACACTTACAGAAAATATCCAGAAGAAGGGCAAAGTTTGAAGTCTTAGCTTTTCCACATTCTTCTGTTCTTATTATACAGTTTGCGTTTTGCAAAGAAACTGCCAGTCCTTTGGGATTTATCTGCCATGGTGGGAAAGTGACCTGACAGTAAACGTCTTAACCGCACAAAGTTTTGCTAATAGATGCTGCGGTTTAGATGCAAGCCAGAAGAGACAGCCTTATTGGAGCTTCTGTCTGCATTTTATGTCCTAATAGCAGCAAGGACTAAATTCTGCATTTATAAAAAGACTTATAGAAAGACTGTATATTTTTTTATTTTGTACAATTGAAACACTATCTTAGTTTAAAACCCCAACATTTTCTGCAAATGTTGAAAAAAATCTGTTCTGAAGGACTAAAATGCACTTTGGGAACAATTTAGCTCAAAAGTAGTTGTCTTGCACACAACTTAGTGACGATATTAGCATCTGAGACAAAGTGTTGTTTTCTATGCCTTGAGCATCTATCTGTAGGCAGCAGACTCATACATTTTTCATTTAACCACTTTTCTATTTGGAAATTAAAGTAGTAAAGTTGCTCTCCAGTCCTTTCCTCAGGACACAGGGACAATAATGGTCTTTCACTTTAGAGGAACAACAAATTCAAGGAATGAAAAAGTTTCCAAGAACAAAGAACCTCTTAAAAAAATGATATCCTCTTAAAAAAAGCCTCAAATTTCTCAAATTGCCCTAAATTTTATACTCTCAAAAAACTCAATTAACCTTCCTTCAGTTACACTAAGTATTTCTCAGTGCATTGAAAGACCAGTTTAATATATCAGGGTATATGCTTTTTTTACTTTTAGCCAGGAAACAATTAGCTTGGCATAAAAGAATTGAAATGGCACCGTTAGCTGCTAACAACTCGACCTGCCTTTTCTGTGAGCAACAAAACCTCTTTAGCTCACTAATGAATTCAGTATAAATTGCTTGCTTAGTCTTTACCTAAACAAAATGTAAAATCAGCAATAGGTGATTATTATGTGGCTGAGTGTTGTAACATCCTGGAAGTGGTAACAGTCTGTTCACCACAAACTACACTTCTTTTCTGTACATTAAACAAACCAAATTTAATGCATTTATAAGTGACCTTTAGAGGTGCTGATAGGCAGATTTTTATCATTGGACAAAGCCAGGTTAGCCACTTGTTTCCAGTCTTTAAGTGAAGCCGACCTATTGCTGGTAGTAGATTCATATTACCAGTGTAGATACGAGAGTGGATTCAAATGAGTACATTCCTAAAATGGTATAGCTATATCTTTTAATAATAATCAAACCAGGATAATAACACTACATGTATTATGTGGGTTCATGTTTGGTTTGGAAAGGCTGTGGCTCATTCTTAACACAAACACAGCAGCAGTATGTACACCATGATGGACAACTTTAGAAACATTCTTTTTGCTATTTTCTTAGCCATTTACCATACATGTGCTCTTGTTAGCTTTGTCCCTGCGTTCTCTCTGAGAGTCTGGTGACCTTGAAGAAAACTGCTCGGGCAGTGTGTGACAATGAGTCATTGTGGGAGTCTGTCAGAGGGAGCTGTGACGAACGCTCAGGGAGAGGGAACGAGCAAGCCACGCCCTCTCCATCCCCCACCGCCCTTCAGAAATGAAGGTTTATTTTAGACGGCCTCACCTCCAGCATTCATCCCCTCTGACTGATACAGTTTATTTAGCCAGAACTGTTACATGCCGGAACAGTCAGGGACAAACTGAGATAACAAACACAGAGTCACCTCAAATCTCTGCCAAGAATTCAAAGTCCTCCTGGATAGCTGTGATGTAAATGTTGTTTGTCTTTGAGTTTTTGTGTCATTAGGATACATATATAAGGCGTGTGGTGTCCTAAATACCAAAATACTGCATTAGCAGTATTATTAACCTGTACAAACAAATGCTGCACCTTTAATATTATTACTTCCTAATATTTTTAATTATTTGATCTGTTGGGTTAAAGTTAGAAAACTCAAAGCAATAAGATTTATTTTAAAAAAGGTAGAATAGGCTGTTCATAGTGATTTTATGGTTAAAATACTGAACATATATCCACGTTCCTGGCTTAATTCCAGGATGGGGACTCTTGTTACATAAAATACCGCCCTCTTTCTAACCCCTCTTGTCTGTTCCCACACTGTCAAACTGTAAAAAAGAAGACAAAAATTACGAAAATGTTTAAAATGTAAGTCCTGGCTTCTAGTCCCAAGAACACGTTCTCCTTCTTTTTTCTCACTTAGCCCTGTTCATTTTAATGGAAATTGTTCTCACTGAAAAAGCTTTTAGAGCATGCACTTTGTCCGAGAGCCTGCTTGTTACTGTCGTCCTTTGAATTTGCTGATTGACCTCTTTTTGGTTTGTGCCCCTTTTCCAAGGACTGTGAAGGGATTTTTTTTTTTTGCCAGTGTGCATCACAATATTAAGAGTGTCCATTATGCCAGAATTGCCTCACAACACAAAAGACTGAATGATTTATCGGCTAGTTGTTTCTTTCGCGAATAAAAGCCAAAAGTAATGTAAACCACATATGCTGCTATATTGTCTGTGTACATGAAGCTACAAAACCCCCTGTTTATGCTGTTTATGCCGCCTTCCTGGAATTCTCACTGCTAAAGTACATGACAGTGTTATCTGGATTAGTCTATGATGAAATATCATCTTAATCTCTGTATTTGCAGGGGATTTGGATTTAATCTCAGTCAGGAAATGATTATTGTGAAGAGTGAGATTAGACAGGTAAGCTAATTTCACAAATGGGACCATGAGGTAAAAGTACCAAACCTCACAGGGCATTTCCCCTCAGCAACGAAACTCTCACCTTCCCCTCCCACAGAGTGTGTGACACCACCCTGAAGGAAGGACTGAGAATATAAACAGCCACAAATACCTATCTGTTTGACTTGACTCCGATGTGTACATGATTTGTTTGAATGTTTCCAAACCTCCCCGGCAGCTTTGATCTGCATGTTGAGTGCCTGCAAACGTATCAGAGTCCTCATAAACCATCTGTTCCCACAGGACAGCTGGGAAATAGTGGAGGGTCTGCGTGGAGGCTTCAGCAACGTCCTAGAGCCCCAGAAACAGGAGGGCTACATGCTGAAAAGGAGAAAGTGGCCCATGAAAGGATGGCATAAGGTATAATCCATCACCAGCAAAGCCCTTAAACGACCCATGTTGCTTTACTTGTCTCTCAGAGAGATGGACTTCATGATATATTTTTAGACAAACCCGACAGCTAAACGTCATTTCCATTTCCTGGTTTTAGCCTACGCTGCAAAATCTGCTGACATGACTCATTTGTGTTTTAAACTAATTGAATGAGCTTATTCGGTAGATGATTTCACCCGCAGAGGAGTCACATGTGACCTGGGTCAGTGCGTGTTCATGCTCTGTCTAAAAGCTTTCACTGAGATGATACCGCCCAAACATCTTGGTGCTCCTTCTCAGACGCATTAGCTGATGGCCTGTTTGTTAATGGAGCTGTATACATTTAGTATTGACTTACACTCGGGGCTTTTCAGGTCTTTGTGCTTTCAACAGTCCGGTTTTGGCGATGTACAGTACAGTACAAGCATCAAGAATCACATTTAGGAAGTCAGTGGAGGAAAAAAGATAGCAACAGAGTGAGAGGAAGAGTAATGGAGGCACCCAAGAGCCCGGAACGACAAACATCTCACTGCAGAGACATTAACATCATACATTAGCAAGAGGCTGTCATGATCACGGTGTCGTAGCGGTGACTTCAGATTTGCTGTCAGGGATGTTGCATATCATCCCGGCTACATCTCATTTGCTCATTGTGCTTCCTTCTCCACACAGAGATACTTTTTCCTGGACAAGGGCATCCTGAAGTATGGCAAATGCAGTGCTGATGTGAGTACAAAAGCCTGCTGGCTGCATTGTCGGTTACAGAATATTACAAAGGGCACTTTGTGTCTTTTGTAATGTTCTTGTTGCACCGCTGGCCATCATCCCCAGAATTATCTGTCTTTGCCTGATCATACAAAAGGCCCCCTTTCCTTTCATCAGTCTCATCATCATTGATAAGAATCATGCAGTGCATTTTACCTGCTAATCTCACTTGTTTATATAACAGCTGCACAGAGGCCCCTCTTTGTTCCTGGCAGCTGAGCAAATAAATTATCTTTTTTTTTCTTTTATAAACACAGGACAGTGCATTTTTAAAACTGGTGCTTTTTTATCATCTCCACTCTAATACACTCATAACCTTGTGTCCTGAACTGCAGATTGAAAAAGGGAAGCTACATGGCTGCATTGACGTGGGTCTCTCTGTCATGGCCATTAAGAAGAAAGCCAAGTGCATCGATCTCGATGCTGAAGAAAACATTTATCACCTAAAGGTAAAACGCAAGGCTAATGAATAAAAGACACTTCCCACAGACCAACAGGAAGTGAGGTAAAACAAGGACCACACAGTTTAGTCCCTCTTGTTTCCCAGAACAGATGCTTTACATTGAAATGACTTTTAAATGACCTCATGTGATGTGAATGTGGGTGAGGGGGGAGTTACAGTAAGTGTGAGTGTTTCTCCACCTTCATACCTCCTCCACCTTACTTGTCCTTGTGTTTGATTTCTGATTCTGGTATCTGCTCTGTAGATTAAATCACAGGAGCTGTTTGATGAATGGGTGTCCAAGTTGCGTCACCATCGGCTCTATCGGCAAAACGAGATTGCCATGTACCCTAACGAGAAGTCCTTCCACTTCAGCCACTACCCCTCCCCCAACTCCCCCAGCATTGCTGAGAGTGCCTCTATCAGAAAGGTAAACCTGTGCACTAAACAGCACACTGTTAAAGAAATTGACGTAGTCTGTTTAAAGTAGACTCAAACTCATTAAATGCTGTCTGTTTCGTTTCAGCGAATGATTTTTTATTTTATACCTTCAGTATTTACTGGAGTCGAAGGCACCCTAATAAAGAAAGTTATTGAAAGAGCGGCTTGTTATTGGACTGACCTCTGAGTCTGCTTGCTCTTGCAGTGCATGCCTATGCGGAGGCAGTCGTCGGTGCATTCTGCACCAGCCTTTCCTTTGAGCTGCAACAGCCAGGCCAAAGTAGCAGCCTGGCTCCAGTCATCTGACGACATGGACAAGTGCTCCAAAGGTGAGCTTTTTAAAGCTCAGTCATCCCTTTCTTTTGGTTTTTAAGCACAACGATAAAATGTTAGATTTGGTTGCCAGTGAGCGAAGAGCCTTAAATAAAATTTTAGTTGGATTTTGGATTTCTTTCATTAGATAATGGGCATTTTTATCTTAGCTTTAGGATGCGTTTTTGCATTGGTGGTTAAATAAGACTTGAAAAATATCTCAAAATTACAAGGTTCATGATGAACACCCTTTGTGTTTCCTGCTCTTTTGGAAAATATAACCCAAGAAAAATAATGAACCAATTTAAACCCACATAGAATTTTCTGCTGAATTATTCAGTGTGTTGAAAAGGTTTGTGCTCTTTTCAAAGCCTCCTAGTCAAAGTAAAGCTGCCAGTGGCAGTAAGAGAGGTAAGAGATCTAACCTTGGATTGTTCAAGATTTTCATTTATACTTCAGTTACCTTTGAAGAATCAGTCTTTCTGTTGTCTTTGCTGTGTTTCAGTAAGATAAACATTGCTGGCATGGTGTTGCTGTATAAAGAAAAGAAGCTGTTAACTTATAAACTGTATCAGTTTCCATTCATTAGGATTCTAATATACTATAAAAAGTAAAAAGGTATAAATTTCAAATACTGAAAACTTGGCCACCGAGGGCATGATCCACCCCATTTAAAATTTACATGCCCCAAATGTGGATGAAATATGAGAAAGTGCCCTCTGTGGTGGCTGAGTGTGAAAGAAAGCCTGATAAAGTGCACTTTTCTCTGCCCCAGAGGTGCAGTAGCTCAGCTTGAAATCCCTTTTTTACATTATGTAATAACTTTAATTTTAACCAGGGTTTGGAACCTTTTCATCTCCTTTCTTTTGGCAGGAGTGAGCATGGCATCTTAGGAGTCCAAATTTTGCCACCCTGCTTTAATGGGCAGCAGTTAGTGTCTATCAACCTAGTCTCTTAAATTAGTACATACAAATGTTTTTTTCTTTGTCTTGTTCTTCCCATTTCTTACCTTTCTCATTTAAATATACATCTTCCACCTTCTCTCCACAGATTTGTCGGTGTGTGAAGCCTACCTGCTGGAGCTCAACCACCTGCTTCAGAGTATGGAGGTCATCCACCGTACCTATTCTGCTCCATCTATCCAAGCGCTGCAGGTCAGACCTATATATATGATTCTTTTCACTATTACACACAGTGCAGGTTCGTTCATCACAGTTGCAGTCCAAGATTAGATCTAAGAAGCTGTGGGTTATTATTAGAACCAAAATATCACATGACCTGAAATTTCTGTAACTTGTCTTGTTGCACCTTTTATCTTTTCTCACCACCAATATTTTTGCTGCCCTCGAGCCATTTGCTGCTAAATATAGAATATATTGCATCCAAACTGCCTAATGAAAATACTTCCTGTAAAAAGTCTTTCTTTAAAAAACTATTCTTAGTCTCAACTTGTATTCATGTTCAATAGGCATCTACATTTGACAGCCCCAAGAAGGAAAAGAGACTTCCAAGGAAATGGCGTAACAAAAACTACAACAAAGATGTCAAAACAACTCTGCAGGTGATCAACGTGACAGTGAAGTGTGATAATGTTTTCTAGTGTGAGTCAATCTAAGCTCTGCTCGTTCTGTTCTGCCGAAGGTACCCAGCTGCATCTCCTCCGGCTCCATCCGCCTCCACGCCTCCAACCCCAACCTCTCCACCGCCGCACTCGGGAATGACAAGGTCGACCCGGAAGCCGTGGATTGCCCCTTTGACGTGGCCAAGCTGCAGGAGGACTTCTGCCGAGTCGCCACTAACTGTGAGTAGAATATTATCAGTCAGTCTTTTTAATTCACTGTAAGATTATGGATAAGTTTGAGTGACACATTCAAGATTTTAAAGATATGTTTTAGTAAAGTAAAATAAACTCTGCAGAGGGAATTTCATATCTTTTGATAGCTCCGTTTTTTAATAAGACTGTCTGCCTGCTGTCTCATTTGCATGGAAGATAGGCCTGGCACGGTGTTGTTGTTATGCGGATGTGACGCTGATGCAGTCATGGCAGCTGCTAATTACTGATAAACTGTTTGTCTCAGTTTTCATTCATTAAAGATTCTGATGATGCACCCTAAGTAAGTACTTTACCATTTCTGAACAACAACAAAAAAATGTGTCTTAATTAGATTTTCTGCCACTCCTCATTGAAATGTATATTCAGATACCTGATGCTTGACATGGCATAATGAGAATGATTTGTGTGTTAAATAATTGCCTTGTGAATCCCATTTTTTTCTGTGAAATGGGTTTTAAAAACGCTCTGGGGAACAGCTGTCATTTCTGCTGGCATTTAAAATCGCCAAATTTATGCCTGTGGAGAATAATGAAGTTGAGAATGTGTGATTGGCTCAGTCTTATACACTGGTCCATTAATATTGAGAGTTCCTTAACTTTACGAAGTGCATGTAAAAAGTTAAGACATAAAACAAAGACTGTGGCTCGAGCAGCAATCAGAGATAATCAAAATCTTACACTTGGTGTATTTTATTAGTGGCGTGATGTGATAGACTATCATCTGCTATCTATTCCGTGTTGCTCTGAAATGAATACAAATCTGTTTCGCAATTAAAGTATCTGTCTTTCTCTCTCTTGCTGCTGCAGTGCATGCGACCATGAAGTCAGCCCTGAGTTCCCTAACATCTGAGAGAGAGAGAGTCAAACAGTGTCTGGACCACGATTCATGTCCCCCTACCTCTCCACAGGTTGTTGGTTTGAAGAACGCTCTGGCAACAGTACGTTAAAAAACAACACACACTCACACGCTCACACAGACAGATATCAGGCTGAACTTTTACACTCCTCTCAGATGTCGTGTCCTCCCACACCACTCGTCAGGTGTGACACACTGCCGAGCCTCTCAGAGAGATTACTAGCTGCTGGTGTGATGTCTGCCCACCTGAACTGTGCTCAACAGTCATGTTTCCTGTGGCTGCTGCCACCCACCCAGAAGCTTTTTTTTCTATTTTCTGTATTTCGAGTTAACACGTTCATTGTCATGCTGACTTCTTTCACCACATCAGACCATTTGCTCTCTCTACACCAACTCATTTCTTTGACTTTAAAATACCCTGCTGGGTCTTAGCTTTTCTCCCTGATTACTCAGCTTCTACCTACTCTACCTCACATAGAGTTGGTAATGGTTGACTAATATAGTTGGGACTCCTTTGGCTTCCTATCTGATTGATGTCTACAGTGATAACACATACACACATCTCTATAGCGAAGGTAAACTACGTGTTTACAGCCTGATTTTGAGAACATTTAGCTGACAGGAAACACAGAGATGGAAATTAGGGCTGGAATTTATATAATTCAAGATGTCATTGGTTTGGTGTGTGCTATAAACAATGTTTACATTGGTTATTTTTCCAGGCCTTAGCCCAGAACTCTGAGCTGAGAGAGCGACTGTGCAAGATTCACGCCGAGTCCCACATCGTAGAGCCCACACTAATAAATCTCACTGCCCCTGCGCAGGTGGGTGAGGGAATGCGGTGACTCTACTCCCCCACCCCACACCATCATGATGACTATTATTATCTCTATCTTTTTATTTTCATCCCACCCAGTCTAGAATTTGCCACAGAATGAATGAGCTGTTCTTTTTCCTTCTCATCCAGATTCAACAAATGTTGCTCTCCTTCCCGCCCCCTCATTCGACTCACTTTGCTTCATAAAGACAATGACTATAAAAAATAGTGAGCATAGTTGTCTTCACCATGCACTTTTAGAGAACGTGTTTCCTTAATTAAGAAACTAAACTTAAGCCAAAAAAAAGGAAATTCCATGCTTTACTTCATGAGAAGTGCTTCCTCTCAGTCCTGGGGTTGTGTACTTGCATGTTTCACTATCACACGGCTCAGAGGAAAGACTTCAATCTACCTGCGACACTATCATCATCTCTTAAAGAAAGTTCCTTGCTCACATAGTCAGATTTGCTGACCGGTGACTGTGTGCTGATCTACTTAATCACATCCCTGGATATTTGTTAAATACACGATGCAAAACTAATTCCCCTCCTCCAGGATTGTCTCCAGGCTAATTAATTAGCTCCAGCAGAAACAAAAGGACAGAGAGGCATGCTCACTTCCACATGTGGTTCATAGGACCACAATGCAGGTTTTTGTTTTTGTTTTTAATTGGTTTTGAGTTGTTTTGAGAACAGTTATCTGAATGCTGAGTCCATTTTAAATGTGCATTTTGTTTTGTGTCAACATTAGCTGTCAGACTGAATTTGCATTAATGCAGAAGAGTGGGTGGCACACTCGTTGCACACTTGCCCTTCTGACCGGCTCTTTTCAATTAATAATATGGTAATATATTGTGATACAGTCACTAGAAATATGTGTCATTGATACTATATATTTTGAAATGTATTGTGAAATGTGTCTGTACCAGTTCTTCCTTTACAGAACTATTCACATTTTGTCAGTTTATGATTATTCAACAGTTGGCACACATGACATGTCGCTGTGGATTGAAAAGACTCTGTATGCACTTTGTGGCATAATGATAGCACAGTGAAGAAATAACGTCTACTTTTTATACATTTTTAAGATTATGTTCTTCTCTTTAGAAACACACTAAACACTTAGTTATATTATAGATGACTGTCTCTCAATATATTGCATATCAGACTACTATGTGTCTGAAAAGTGTTATTATCCTGGAATTATGACCGTATTGTAGTCTGAATTACCCTGTAATTGCCACCCTCCTCACTGTGATGATGTTGCCCTTTTTCTTGTTCTTAATTATAGCTGTGAACATTGTGTCTCCTAGAAACAGGATTCTGTCGATGAATCCCGTCCCCTCGTGCACCAAGTGTCCAATGAGAGCAGAGCTTCAATCACAGAGTCTCTGTCTGAGTTTTTTGATGCACAGGAAGTTCTGTTGTCTGCCAGTTCCTCAGAAAATGAGGTAAGTTTGAGAGATTTATGTGTCTGTTACTCAGAATGAGCCAGTGGCAAAAATGTTCAGCTTTGGAAGTTGCACAATGGAAGTATAATTA
>JAPZDY010000025.1:11597541-11611497 GCA_029783645.1 Ctenochaetus hawaiiensis
TTTATGTGTCTGTTACTCAGAATGAGCCAGTGGCAAAAATGTTCAGCTTTGGAAGTTGCACAATGGAAGTATAATTAAATTAATTAAAATGTTTTGAAAATAAAAGCTTGTTGCCAGCTCTGCTGCAATTACTTTTTGATGAGAAGAGAAACATGATATAATGGAAAAAACAATTCATTGAGACAGTTGGGCTTAAACAAAATTAACATCACGGGTTCTTAATGGTTTATCACCTGACAAATCAGCCATTCTGTGTGAAAACTTTTTTGCCAATTGTGACAATTCAGTGCTGTTTTGTTGCAAAAAGGACAAAAGTGCTTTTTAGCTCAGCATCTGAAAGTCCTAAAGCTAAGTTTTAATTAAGTGTGTCGTAAAACAAGTCTGCCCTCTTCTCTTCCTTCAGTGTTCATGCAGCATGCCTGATCAGTTAGCAGCTGGAGCGGAAGCAATGTGAAAATGAAAGTTAATGACTTTCATCTAAAAATACAGCAAGCCGAAGTGCAAATTTGCCACAAGGTCCTAAGGGACCATTCATCTTCAGCACCTTAGATCATCTGTTAGCGTGACAGAGTGTTGAAAGAGACCTGCCCAGTCACTTACTGCAGGTGGTAATAAAAATGCATCTTTTATCTATGAGCTGAAGTTTGGATGTGTTTCAGGTATCAGAGGATGACTCTTACAATAGTGACATCAGTGACAACATTTCCATGGACAACTTCAGCAACGAGACAGAAAGTGAGAGACAAAATTCAGGTATGCTACAAGACAAAGAGCTGTGGGAGGTGTGTGGAAGATTACATTCAATGAAAATAAAAATGTAATTGTTGCAGTTTCTTAATTAATTTTGGGGTCTATCGTTTTTCTAAAGGGGCATTGTGTAAAAGTGTACAGCCAGAATTAATGTTAAAATAGTTAAAAAAAAATTAATTCACATTGTTGAGAGAATGTGAAGAAAAAACGGTTTAAAGGCTGAGTCAAAGACATCCATGTATTGTGTTTTACAGATATCCACATTGTGCTTAATTGCCTTTTTTTAAAAAAACACACACACATCATTCAGACTCTCTCTGCTCTCCCTTTTCATGCATTTCCTGTCCATATTTGCTATGTCCTCTCGGTTTCCAGGGAAAGAGTTGCTGCTGTAAATCAATTCAGAACAGTAATCCTTGCGGTTAGGTTGGTCTCGTTGGTCTGGCTTTGTTTTCTGTAGGGCTACTTACCCTGGTTCAGTTGCTTGCTGTTAAAATCGTAACGATTCTTTGGTTCTCCAAGCTCCCTGTCAGAGGGAGGCAAACCCAGGCATGCTGGTAAACTTATGGGCCTCTAACTGTACAGGCTGACAGCAACTGCTACCTATATCCACAGATAGCTACGGCAAAGAGTGTAGTGAGCATCAGTTAATACATCAGTTACCAGTTACTCTAGTATACACAGTTTCCCTTTAATTTCCGTATTTGTTTGTTGCATCCAGCACACAAAGAGCTGAAAGTGTCTGATCTGTCTACTTATGCCACCTGTTCCCAGGCTCTGCAGAAGAAGGTGCTGTCCTTCACCAGCGTAGATCCTGTCTGCCTTCGCCCAGCCCCAACAACAGCACCATCAGCCTGTGGAACATCCTCAGGAACAACATTGGCAAAGACCTATCCAAAGTGACGATGCCTGTGCAGCTTAATGAGCCACTCAACACCCTGCAGAGACTGTGTGAGGAGCTGGAGTACAGCGAACTGCTAGACACCGCTGCTAACACACAGGACCCTTTTGAACGCATGGTGAGATGGCAGATTTACAGTTTTCTTTTTTAGAGTGTGTGCAGAGTCTTTTGTGTCTCAGCTCACATCTTCACTTCTCAGTGGTTAATGGGCCCTTCTCATAGAGGCAGTTGCCTTTGGTGAAACTGGTGTGGAAGTCTCTGCAAAAGTTTCAGGATTTGTTAGAGCAGAATCTGAAAAGTTTTGAAAGATTTGCAGTAATGAAGGAAAACTCTTTATGTCATCCCAAACAATAGAGAATCACATTGAAAAGGGGGTTTTTATACTGCTTGTACTCATTATGTAAAATGACAAAAGGGCATTTGAAGAAATTCCAAAAATTATTGGCTTCAATTACATACCTTTTTCAAGAAATGTTTTAACAATTTGTAAAAATATGCTCATTTGATTTCTTGCCAAGAGTTGGATGAGAAGATTGATGTCGTATATATCCATTAAGTATGAAGCTGGAGCCAGGAGGTGATTTGCATAGTTTAAAAAATAGTGTAACTGCTAATCCATCTTTCTCCAAAACAGATAAAAGTCTACTACTGTTCAACATCTTTAAAGTGGATTAAATGACATATCTTACTTGTTTAATCTTTATACAAACAAGTCTGTTTGCTGCTGTCCTCTTTCCTTAATCATTAAGCTAAGCTAAGCTAATCCTTTGTTGGCTCTGGCTTCATGTTTAGCACAAAGAAATAAGACTGGTATAAGTGGTGCACAATGTCACAACTCTTGGCCATTCCAAAACTGTCTGACTGTCAAACTTCAATATCAGAAACTAGAAAAGTCCATCATTAAAAGAAAAGATGTTTACAAGCATAAGCTGAGTGCGGGCCAAGGCAGATTTAAGTGACGTTCGAGCACACTTGTTGGAGCCAGAAATTAGCCACGACTTGTTCCCGGTTGTTTTTTTTTCTCTTGGCCTGTGACTCTAGCAGCCTGCTGGCAGAGGATTAGTCCCCCTGCCAGCCCTGCTTATTATTTGACTAAAGATAAATGCTGATTTCTGTCTGTAAATTTCTAGCTGCAAGATGGCATGATAATGCTTTACTTTTGCACTAACTGACTTTGGATGGATGGAGTTTGTTGAAGCTCGTACATTCTTTTGTTTGCGTTGTAGAGACGCAGCCTGTCAAGTCATACAGAACAAATGTGCAATATGCAGTGTCTTATGTGAAATCAAAAGCAGCTTAAGTTGGTGATATCTCCAATCTGTGGCCTCCCATCATGAAATGGACATAATTATCCATGCTTTCTTGGCTCAGTGCAACTATTGCAGGGGAGTTCAGTCAGTTACTCTGCCTATTACGGCGAAATGGAGGGGAAATTATAACCACTGAGAATCAAAAAATGGGATTTGACACACATTATGATTCAACAATATGAGGTACAAATTAATGATGTAGCTCAAGTCCAAAATTCTGGTGCCCTCAAGGATTTTTTAATTTTCTGTCTCATTTATCCTTTTTGTATTACCTCAGTTGAGGTTTCATCTGTAACAAAAAAATAATTGAAAAAAAAAAACACAACTAACTGAACATTTGTCACTTTGTTTAGGTATACATTGCTACCTTTGTTGTATCAGGCTATGCATCCAGCTACTACAGAACTGGAGGAAAACCTTTCAACCCAGTGCTGGGAGAGACCTACGAATGTGACCGGCCAGATAAAGGCTTTCGTTTTGTTGCAGAGCAGGTATGCATAAATCTTGAGTTCATGCCATCAACAACTCTACAATCTGAGTTTTCTTATAATAACACACTATAGGCATCATTTGAATCAGTTCACTAACCCATCTGCTTGTTGCCACTCATGCAGGTCAGCCATCACCCACCAATCTCTGCTTGCCATGCAGAGTCTAAAAACTTCATCTTCTGGCAAGGTAGTGAAATGTAGAAATTGTGTGCATTGTCTCAGTCTCTAACAATAATATCAGCTGTTTGTCACAGATGATTGTAAATGTGTAAAATTGTTTTTTCTTCTGACTGGTTCTGTAGACGTGAGGTGTAAGAACAAATTCTGGGGGAAGTCGATGGAGATTGTTCCTGTTGGTACGACTCACGTAACTCTGCCAGGGTGAGTTTTTACTGCCTATCTTGCCTCAAGACTAGACAGACACACATAGACACACACATTTGTAAAATTAATGTCCGTTAAGGAGCAAAAGCTGCAAGTGTCAAGTTAAAATAATTGATGTTTTTTAATTTCCTTTTTCTAGATTTGGAGACCACTATGAGTGGAACAAAGTGACGTCCTGCATCCACAATATTCTCAGTGGACAGCGCTGGATTGAACATTATGGAGAGATCTCCATCAGAAACACAAGCAGTGATGTTTGTCAGTGCAAGATCACTTTTGTTAAGGTGAGCTAAACCTGTGAAAAACATATTAAGTCATAGTTTAGTCTTAGCTTGCATGGCTACAGCCACACTAATGACACTCATTATCACCACTGCAGGCACACAGTGATCATTCTTTTAGCAGGGAGGGCTATGTACTTACAAGACTTAAAATACAATTATATTGACAAATCTTAAATGCAACACAAAAGGCTGAATTATGCCTCTTTGCAAGGTGCCGCAAGATTAGACATGTTTGTTTGTGTAGCACCCTCCAATCAAAAAGGCTCTATTTAAAGTGCATTTGCAGTAGATACCTTGAACTGATTAATTCAAGGGGTCATTTGATCTCTGACTGCTGTAGCATTTACATTAGTGCCAGTGTTTTGCCTGATTAATTAATTTTGCTTACATTTACTTGAGCTAGGGAGCAGCAGGGAGCATGAAGGGAAGCTTTGCACTGAAAATATTTTTGTTAGGTCACAAAATCCAAGTTTGTATAGCAGCAATGAAATGGAGAATATCTATTCCTAAACTCCGACCATGTTTATTTCACCGCTAACAAGCTCACAGTCTCTGATTTATTGGAGAAAATATATGTCAGCCCAGGCAACGTTTTTTAAGAATTGCACTATTGCAAGACCGTATATAGCTAACCAGAGAAACTTGCTGGACTCGAGGTTGCAACTTCCTACCATTTCAGTTCTACATAACCAATACTGTGACATAAAGTGATAAATAAGCCACAATATTTCATTCCTCGGACTGTGGTGCTGTTATTCTGTCTTTTTTCTCTCATTTGCCAAATGTTTTTATTTTAAGAAATCCTCCTGTAAACCACAGAAAGCTCCAATCAAATAACCTTCAAGCAGGAAAAAAGGGCATTATTTCTAAAACTAAAAATCACTTACAGTCATATTAAAGGCTGAAGTCCCTTTATTAGTCCTTAAACCCTCTACACAGATCAAGCAAGACCCCTGCAATGTTTAGTGTTTGATGTATGGAGATCTTTACTGAGAGGAGAAGGTTAATTGCTTTAGCGTTTGCCCATTTTAAAGACCTCCTGAAGCATGCAGGATATCAAGTCAAGACATGTCAGAAGTCATTATGCGTCCTAATCTCTCATTAAGCTCCCCAGCCTGGTCACAAATACACACACACACTGGGCTCAGGATGGCTTACACAACAGCAACATCTGCTGACTGCAAGAGGACATTATCATGATCTCTGCAGCTCCTCTCTGTGAGCCAAGGAGACTTCCATTGTTTAACACTATGCTCCTTTAACAGGCCAAATACTGGAATTCAAGAGTGAATGAGGTGGAAGGAACCATCACAGATTATAAGGGGAAGGTCATCCACAGACTTTTTGGAAAATGGCATGAAGCAGTTTTCTGTGGAGACCCACCCTCAGCCACATGCATCTGGAGAGCAAGTACGACAAGTTTCTATCATGAGAACAAAAAAGACAATTATAATGCATATCTACCTGTTAAAGAATCTGATGCAGTGGATTTTATTTGTGTGCAATGTAGATGCAATGCCAGTGGACCATGAACAGTACTATGGTTTCACCAAGTTTGCTATTGAACTAAATGAACTGGACCCATCTCTGAAACTGCTGCTACCACCCACAGACACCAGACTACGGGTGGACCAAAGGTAAGAAAAAACCCTAAAAAAAAACAATCAAGATGTATCAGTGTGTATCTTGATTTCTTAATCATCGCATTGTGACAAAAGTAGACATTTCATATTTAGTTAGCAGATATGGACTATAATCTTAATATTAAAAACACATAATAACCTTGTGTAAGAAAACCAGAGCCTCTTAAATAATATCTGTTTTCTTTTTTGTTTGTATTTTGTCATACCAGTTGATGGTTATGTACCTTAACACTGGTTGCCAATCATCATAAATCAAGAAAATTAATTGAGAATAAATGTTCATTTTTTACAGTTGTGGTTGTAGGCTCTCTCTTCATCCCCCTACACTCATATTTCAAGTCTAATTTCTATGCCAAAAAAGGGGCAAGACACAATTAACAAAGTTAAATAAGAGCTTGCCTGACAGCAGTATTTTTCATACTCTTTAAAATTTATATTCCAATCATGAATTCTTTAGACCATGAAAATAGTGTAGTAAAAATCTAGTATCAGACAGCCCTATTTAAAAGATTTAGAGAAACACAGTCGGATTTGTGCCAGAGTATTATTATTGGCGTGATATAAAAAGCAGCTTTTTGTCCGTAAATATTGTACAACCTTTTTTAGTTTGATCATAAATATCAAACGTTGCCTTCAGACTTGCTGACCTAAAAAATTGTTCACACAACAACCCAATCAAAATAACATGAAAATAGCACACACACTCGTGTTAAAAATAGTAAGTGACTAAAGAAGCTTTCAGAGTCTGTATACTAATTTTAGCTCACATTTATAAAGTTTGACAGCGTATAAATGGAATGATGCAGCCTCAGGCACCGCAGACAGAAAGAGCATTTCACTTTGCCTTCAGAGTAAAGAATTACACTGACTCTCATCTGTCAATATTTAGTTATTTTTTTATGTGTTTTTCTATTCATTCATAATTAGGTTTTCTTACTGTAATGATGCGAAATCAAATATATAAGTGAAGATAACATTTGCTTATTGAAGATAAATGTCTTACCATGTTTGCATAATTAATGTGTCTGAGTCTTGCTGGCAGACTTCTGGAGGAGGGGAACCTAGAGGCTGCAGAGGAGCAGAAACAGAGGATTGAACAGTTGCAGCGAGACAGGCGGAGAGTCCTGGAGGAGAACAACGCGACACATCAGCCCAAATTCTTCAGGTTACCCAAATATTGAAATTTAGTACCAAGAAAGTCCATTTTGGGACTGTGAGCATGTCTTGAATGCAGCCTTTTACTGTAGCAGCCTGTGTCACTATTTCTTTTTAAACACACTCATCTATCTTTTTTAATATTTTTACACAGTCTTGCTTTTCATCTGCCTCCACAGGAAGTCAAAGGACGATACCTGGGTGAGCAACAACACATACTGGGAGCTGAGGAAGGACCCTGACTTCACTCACATAGATTTTCCTACACTGTGGTGACCCACGAACTGCACATTCGCACATTTTCGACCTGCACAGCCTCTACTGTGATCCAGGCTGGTTCTGGTGAAAGCTGTAACCCAGGCTTACCATCCACATCCAGTACTGTTCTTCTTTATTGCAGTTCATCAAAGTTATTGCCTTAATAGCAAGTGCTTATATGAGTTGTGTGAACATGTTTATGCAAACATATGATGAGAATGTTGATACATTCTGGCAAATTTTGCCCATATTTCCACCTGATATGTGACACTGTATCACTCAAACTGACAAATGGAAAACTACATGGTATGATAGATGACAAACTCCTAACATAACTGGTGTACACTAGCTTAAAATGTACTGAACAACTGGTCACTTTAGCTGTTGTCTTATCATGGACATTTTCTACCTCTGAGATTAACTAGCCTCGATATGCCGTTGAGTAAGATTAAGCATACACATCCACTATTTATTCTGCACCTGCCTGATGCCTTACTTGTTGTTCTCATACTGTTTAATTTATTTTTGTTGCATCCCTGAGATCTTTTTTTATATGATTTGTAAGATATCATTAAGGCCAAAAAAGAATTGTTCAAATGATCTTTATATCCTTAGTCGACGTTTCTTTTGACTCATAACAGTTATTACATGCTTTTTGCTATGACTCTGTTAATGATTGTGCAAATACAAGAAGCAGTAGCAGACATCAGATCCAGTCATTTTTCACTATATTCTTTGCACCATTGTCTACATGGACCCTGGGATTTGGGACCAAAAGTGTCCAAAACTTTGCTCCATGAGCTCAAATAAAATCTCAGATGCTTTCTTTTTTGTGGAATTATTTGTGACTGTTTGTTTAAAATACTGACAGCAACTGGACTTTCATCATAAACTTCTCTTAACTGAAATGTTTACCCATCAGACAGACATCTCTAAACATAAATAGTGGGTAAGTATACAAGAGAAACAAGAGAAAACCACTGTGTCATCAGTTCCACGCTTCTTATCAGTTCCATCATATCATGTAATTTGGGAATTCCCTATTTAAGCAAGGTTATGTTATCATTGTAATGTTATGAGGCCATAAACGTTCAGTGTGTATGGGTGTGTTATCAACTTGAAATAGCCCTGGCCTTGCTCGTTGTACAACTATACACATTAGCTATCAGGTGTTATTGGGTGAGTCTTCACAACAATATTGTGATTACTTTGGATCTTGGGACAAGGGTCAAAGATGAGGACTGCAGGTTTGGGGCTAATCACTTGCATTTAGCAAAGTATTTGAACAAGGACTGTTCAAAATTATGCTTTGACAAAGATAAATTGTGAGGCAGGTGATTTAGTGTCTGATTCAAAACAACATTCACTGATCACTTTCATATCAGCAAAAACTGTCCAAGGAGTTTAGACCTATGTGGTTTTTAATTGTGATTTAATGTCTCAAAAAAGAAGATATTTAATTAGCAGCTGTATAAGTATTTGGTCTTTCCCTTGAGACAAGTGCAAATCTTACTTTCAAAATATCACTTGAGAAAAGTACTATCATCAAAATAAACTAAAAGTAGCAAAATAAGACTCTAATTGTGCAAAATTATCATTTGTAAAACAATATATAACAGGCTGTATTATATAATGATTCGATGTACTGTTTTGTTGCAGTTGCTAAACTTGGGGGATGTTTGACCATTTCAATCATCATTCAGTGAGTTGAATCTTACAATAGTTTTCAATCTTCACATCACAATAATCTTCAAACACATCAAACTTTTTGATTTAATAAGACTATAATAATGACCCCTATTTGCAAAGTATCAAAAGCTATCAAATAAATGTGGTGGAGTTAAAGGTAAAATATTTACAATATATATATATATATATATATATATATATATATATATATATATATTTTTTTTTATTTTTTTATTTTTATTATTGCTGCTACGTCCACCGGTGTTTAGATGTGCAGAAACCGGCAGAAACACACCCACAGCTTCCTGCAGAAAGTGGGCGGAGCTTCTGTGTGCCTATTGTCCACAGCAGAGGGAGCGTCTGTGTACAACAAGCTGACATATGACAGTTCACTGTCTGCGCTGAAAGTCTGGCCACAAAGAGAGTTTCTCATCTGGTTCGTCACTGAAACAAGGACTTCAGGTAAACTGTAACACAAAAAATATTTGCATTCAGTCTCAGTCAAGATGCTTTTTTCTCTACATGCAGCCAAAGTGCCGATTTCGATGACAGCAACTTAGACTGATGTGTTTACTGATGCTACTAGCATGTAGCTACTTTTACGATGTCAAGAAACATATGCAAGAGCCTGTTTCTTAAAATGTTCATTATGTCTTTTGTTTTGCTTGAAATGCCGTTAAGGTACTTTAAGTGCCAAAATGAGCTGTGGCAGTGTTTTTAAAGACAGAAAATCGATGAAAGGGTTGTTTAGTCAGTTTGTAGCCCGAGGAGGAGCTCACATGGGTGGTGCTCTCTTCTCTTAGCTTACACACACACACTTTTTATCTTTCTTAAACGTGGCTTCATTATCATGCTGTCAGACTGTATCCGGCTTGGAGATGTTCGCCACAGCCACCAGAAACTTTGTGGAGGAAGTGGACGAAGGAGGGTTGCTGATCCCGGTGTCCAGCCTCAATGACGCTGTTGTTCCTCTGACTGTGGTGGTGAAGCACAAACTGTCCTGGTTCTGGCAGAAGCCCAAGTACATTCCCACTGATTTTACCCTCAATGATGTACTATTAGGAGACACACCGATAAAGCCAGGTAAACATCACTACCTTTTATCTGTGTCTGCTGATTTTGCTAAGTACCCAGATTTATTATTAGTTGTATGGATGTATTCTTTTAAGATCACAATTTCACCAAATGTCTCACTGTCCACAGGTGTCCTGGAGAAAGATTTCATCAAATACAATGGAACTTTTGGTGGCAACATGCAAGGAAACATTGAGACAAATTTTGCACAGGGGAATATGAGCCTGGGGGGTAAAGACTCATCCAAACTCAAGTCAGTCTTTGGAAGTTTGAAGAAACAGGAAGTGGATGTGCAGAAGCTGCTGCGTGACTCCAAAGACAGGTTTGTTGTCCTGTCTGATGGGGTTTGTTAAAATGGGAGTAAATATGAAAGCAATTCACCCTGAATATCACCTGACATGTAGTCTATTTTTAAGATCTGAAGAAAGTAGGAATGATCTTTGTCCAACCGTAAAGTTGTGCGTAAAACTGGATGCCTGGTTGAATATTAACACTCCCAGGAAGATGGTTTGTTTTCGTTTAAGATGAAAAGATTTTGTATTTATGTTTATTGTTTTAAAAGTTCAAATCAGTCTCAAACAGTTTCAAGCTAGTGTAAGTTTCATTTTTACAATAATTCTTTGAACTTTTTCAAAATTAAAAATTGTTTTTTTGTGAAATAAATATATCAGGGTCCTGGACATGTCGCATTGTCTTGTCAAGCAGACAAAGGAGAAGCCCAAACAGTCATTTGGGATTGTGAAGGAGTGTATTGTGACCACTGAGCCCTGTTCTGTCATAGAGGAGGTGCAGCAGGGAGAAGAGTTTGGAGGAAAACTTGGCTTCTGCTGGCCCAAGATCTCAAAGGTACAGTCCCGGCACTTAAGAATGTCATGTGGTGTGAGTTTGCATGAACTCCTGTTTTAAAATCAACATGTATTCATGGAGTTATCAGTGAGGACATTATGTCCCTTTCTGGTGTGCAAACTTTCCCTAAATACACTTTGGTATTCCCCCCCTCAGTTGGTGATTTCCTTTTTTTTTTTTAGAAAGAGCACATAACTGTGAGCTATATGAGTGTATAAGAAGGTGGAGAGGAGAGCAGTGTTTTCTCTACAACTCCTGTCCCAATAAGATTAGGGACATTGTTTTAAATGTAAATAAAAACAAATGCAATAATTTGAAAATCCTTTTCATCTTTTATTTAGCTAAATACAGCACAAAGACAAATCTTAAAATTCAAACTGATAAACTTAATTGTTTTTTTCTAAATTTACACTCATTTTGTTATGCTGCAACACCCAGTAAGTGTTTGGGAACTCAGGAGACTCATTTTTAAGATGAAATCCTGTCATGTTCTTGCTTGATACAGAATATCAGTTGCTCAAAAGTTACTGAGTCTCTGTTGCCATAGTTTGTGTCTCAAAATGAGACATTGCATTGTATTTTGTTTCCATTCAAGTTTCACACTCTTCCCTCATCTTTTGAAAACAAGGAAGGGAAACTCTTACCAACTGTGGAAAGACAATTAGATTTGTTTTCCACTTCCATATTTTGGTTCCTCTCTGAGTTATTGTCAATTTTTTCTGCAACATTTTCAATCTAGGTTGAAACTTTGCACTTTAATTCAGAGAGGCTGCACTTAAAATCAAAAATTTAATTGGAGACATAAAATACATTTTGGATATACTAATTTCCACATCCTTGAGAACAAAAATCATGAGTAAATGGAGCTACAAATATGCCATGTATCACTAGCAGCTATCATTTATCAGCAATGCGTTGTTTTAGATTGGATATTTCTGTTTAAACACAAAAAGTTGTCAGAATTTGAGTGTTTTTTTTCTTACATGTCTGTGCTTATTTTTGCCAATCTGTAGGTCTCATTTACAAATAACGAGAGCTTGAGTAAAGACAGTAACGTAACCATGGAGATTCCTGTCCAAACTACCATCGCCTACGCCCTCATAGAGCTCGAGATCAAACACAATGGAAACTTTGGTGAGAATTCATGCTCTAAATTCTGTGCAGTCTTTGCAGAATTTACATGAAAAATGTCTCGAAACTTTCAATGCAGTTACATTTTGTATCTGGTTATTTGAAAAGTAACATGCTGTATTTTCCACAGAGTTGTGTCTAATGTCAGACACAGCTGGAGGTTTTGAGGTGGATGGCCCTGTTTCAAATAGACTTGTAGGTGTCTTGGCGGCTCAAGTGGACACTCCTGAAAAAGGCAGTCTAAAAAAAGGTATATTATTGTTTTCTCCTCAGCCGTAAAACATGTGACTAAGCATAGACTGTTGATGATGAGGACAGCAGTTTGTTGTTGCTGAATCATTAAGGACCTCTGGAGATAGTAAGCCCTGTTGCCCTGCTTTCTTATCAAAGTGGTGTTGTAATTGTTTAAACACGTTTTGACCGTTATCAAAGGCACATTTTATAAATCCATTTATGCTGTTCTGGTGCAGTTTTTAATGACCTGTTGCACGCATCTGTTTTTGCAGGTTAATTAAAAAGTGTTGTCTTGTCATTTTCTTTCATCGACAGAGCTTGAGCAACTGAGTGATCATTTCCAGCAACTTTCTGCTCTCCCTGCCCCCACAAAGTCCTCTCTGCTCCAGCAAATCACCAAGGTTATGGAGGACACAGGGGCCGTTAGTTCACTCCAGAATGTGGTAGGCAGGACAAAGAGGTCGCTTCTTTGTGGTGTGGAGTTTTCATTATTGACTTGTTTGGTTGGCTTCTAAATCTGAGTGTCTTTCTCTCTGTCTCAGCTGGAGCAGATGTGCCAGGATGTGAAACCCAGCCTGGCCGTGTTTGCGACGACAGATTCTCAGAAACAAAACATCCAGGCAATTCTGGACCTTTTAGAGCCGTCTGGTCAACTGGAGTCAGATGAGGCACCAGTGCTTACAGCCCTTAACCTCACTGTCAGCGCTTTGGTTGGTAAGAAAGCTGTGCTCTGTGCAAACTTTATTACTGAAGTTAAGTATTGCGTAAGATTTTCAATCCGTGGAACAAAAACTTAAGTTGGAAGGAAAAGCATGCCGAGTGTCCTGAAAACCTCATTTCCTCAAGTTCAGTTTTCATCTAGAATCTGGGTCTTTTTCTCACAGAGATGAAAGATGATTGGCTTGCCACCTTGAGGATGTGCTGCAGCCCCACAGAGCTGAAAGCTCTGGAGCTACTGGTTAGTAGAGTAATTTTTTACAAGGCAGAAACCAACACGTTAAAGACTGTTTTTTAATTACATTTGACATTTCTTTAGCTCCTTGTAAGTTTTTGTCAAACTTGTTTTAGGTGCAGTGTCTAACAGAAAAAGGTGAGATGCCTTTAAGCAACGCAGACCTGGCTGCACTGGGAGAAGACAGCTTTGAAAAAATAGAACATCTGTTTGCAACCTCTGATTTGTCCTTGAAGAGAGACGGGGACATGGTCAAGACGGAAGTACTCCACAGACCAGGAAACCGTCCTCTGGTCCTGTGCATCGCTGTGAGAGGTCTCGCCTCATTGGCTCACTCTTAGAACTGAAGATCATTGAACCAGTGTTATTTATACAAATCTTCTGGTGCAGTAGAATGTCATCAAAACCATTTTGCATTTTACTGTTTAAATAAATACTTGTGTTTATGCGATCAGCCAATCAACTCATCAGAACAGTGAGTTTGATGTTAGTTTAGGTCATGGATTTTGGACTGTTGAACTGGTGTTTTAAAACGTTGTTTTCTCTGATTTCTGACTTTATAGAAAGAAAACAGGGGAAAATTATTGATTTTTAGAATATTCAAGTAAAGGATAACACCCTGCAAATCGTGCACTACTAAAAGAAATCCATGTCTTTTAGCCAGTCAAAACCTAGAATTTTCGTAGCCAAGGTGCAAGGAAATCACCACTCTCATTTTAAAAAAACAAACAAATTTAGTATTTAATGTGGGTTAAACTGTCTTGTCTCCACCGTGGGATATTTGGTACTTTATATTCTTTGTGGCTTTTTGTATACAATACTTTTAATCTTACTTTGTTTTCATCTTATTATTA
>JAPZDY010000025.1:11622343-11634384 GCA_029783645.1 Ctenochaetus hawaiiensis
CTGAATTACTATAAATAAACAAATTATTTCATTTGTTATTATAATGTTGTTACAAACCCTAACCCTAAAAACATAAAACAGGAGGTAGGTAACATCCAAATCAGACCTGGTTGCAACCATAAAACTGTAGTGAATGGGCAATATTTCTCATCATAAAACCTCTAACAGGAACAAAGTGACAGTTTTACTGATGCTATGACTTACTTGGCCCATGCATTACTGATTATGATGTTAATATACACTACATTTTGCCATTTCATCAAAGGGACTGAAATGAAAAACTAAGCAATATTGGCACATATTTCCTTTTTAAAACGTTGTTTTGCTATAAATGAGACCAAGGCCTTACTGGCTATTGATTTTTAATTTCTGGTCGTACACTTATGAAACATATGAGACCCCTGCCTGGAGGGATACATGGTAGAAAACCTTACTTTAGAGCATATGTTAAGTTAAATACAGCTGAAAGGAGAGGAACTACTCATTCACAGTTCTCATAAGTTAGTAGCCAGTCTTTATGAATGGGGAACAGCTGTGGCAAAAAGCTCTCAGTAGCCTGAGGCAGTCTCACAGCTTACAGCCTTATCCTTATCAAACATATGTGGAGCAGCCAGGAGGGAGACGAACGCTTATGGTGTCTGATATCTTTTAGATCTAAAATTGTCGCAGAACACTGAAGTATCTCACAGAGGAGCTGACCCGAAGACAGCCACAAGAACCATGTTGGCAGCAGTGGTTTATATTGGCTGTCAAGATACACGCGCCCTGGGCACGTGTAACAACTGTGAGGCAATTCGGGTTAGCTAAAAACGATAATGGGTAGCTAATTTACAGGGATAAGAACTAATTTTAGCATTAATACAAGATTTAGACACGTGTTAAATTGCGGCTCCGGTGGCTCTCGAATCCCTATTAGTTCAACCAATGCCCGTCCGGTAATAAGTTGGTCGGTGCTAGCCGTTGCTAGTTTATGGTTTATATGCGGATAAGTTAGCAATGCTAATGATTGTTAGCAAACACTGGCGTGCGTTTAGTTGCTTACTAAAGTTAAGTATCTTTCAGACCGAACATTACTGTTACTCCAATCTAATATCACCAGCAAATTGATCCAGTTAAATTTGCCAGTTGTGTTTCGTTGTGAAGTAGTCTTTGTGAGGTACAGTTAGCTGCACGCCCAATCATTAAGTTACCTAACAGGAATATCATGTGGCTCAAACTAGCTAGCTCACGTTAGCTGGTGGTGTAGTGATAGCTGAGAAACTATGATGATGATGATGAGACCGTTACTTAGTTAAGTGCCTCTATTTGAATTGCAATGAAAAATGAATGAATGATACTTTACCCAATTAATCAGTGTCATCCAGTCACGCTTTCATTCTCCCCTTCATCTCAGAGCGTCCTAATTCGCAGATATCACTTGCGCAATAGTAACTTGTTAATGCATTGCCAGTGTGCCTGCCTGCCTGCGCCCCTTCCCTTAGTTCCCCGTCCAGACAGTGCTATGCTAATGACAGCCACCCTCTGAAATCCTGTTCTACCCACCCATAAAATTTTCTTTAAACTTTACCGTAAAAGAAATATCGTTAGTTGAGAAAAGGATTGTGGAGGTAAATACTGACCCTTACTGGAAAAGAGACGCGCAAGACACCCTTTCGCTTTTGCTGATAGACTGCACACACTCACTAGAAAATGTAGTCAATTATTAAATCACCCCAAATACCCTGCTTGCCAAAATAGAACGACAATTTGAAAGTTTTAATGAGTCGATTCATTGTCAGTAGGGTAAAATGAAGTTTTAAGCTTTTTTCTTTCTGGCAAAAACATCGTTCAAGATATCAATAGCTATTATTTCATAGCAAAGAACATATTTTCGAGTTTAACCACGGATACACTTACCCCTTGATGGAGTTACACTGAACATCTTCTCATACTTAATGGCACTGTAATATGTCCACATCTGGTTGCACATAATTTCATTTGCACCACCTATGAGCAGCTCAGCACAAATTGCACCAAGCCATATTTAATCGAAAAAATCTGGTAATTCAACTTTAGTGAACCTTCTTCTACAGAGAGCCAAAATTGCTAAGATGCATAGTCATACGGAGCAAGTAGCTTGAACCAGGTGTCACAAGAGAGTTAACCAAGTTGTCAGCGTTATGTGATTCGCTTTTGATGTATCCAGGTCACTTGATAGGATTAAACTGTTAATCTGTTTCAGGCAGGGTGCAGGTACATCCCAGCAGGCTGGATATGACAAGGGAAAAACTAAACCACTGTTGTGTACTCAATTACAGCTAGTTTCAATTTTATTCCTCCCAAATACAACATGTTCAACAGATATAATTTTTAAACTGTATATTTACCTCACATTAAAAAAATCTCAAATTGTTTGGATGATGGTCCACCAGCAGAGAGCACTGTTACTCCATCCATGTATAACATACAAGTCATACCTTTGCTGTACTGAGAATGTGAATCCTAGTCAGGCTAGGTAGTAACACTTAGTCCTGGTGAAGGTCAGCAAAATGATGTGCATACATGTAAAAAGATGTTTAGTGTTTAGTGGCACCAGCAACATGAAAGACCAACATGTTTGCATTAAACAATGTTTATTCCATGCAACACAGGTGGAAATATACGTTCAGTAACAGACATGGAAGCAGTTTATTGGTAAAATCAGTCTGGATACGGCAGCTTTATCAACATCACCACAGGGGCAGACCATCATACCTATAACATGAAGAGGTCACAAGTTAATTAAGAAACTATTTCTGACAAAAAATATATCAAAGAGGTTTCCCTGTCCCTATTCGCATACAAGAGGAGCAAAGTGTATTAGAACCACCTTTTAACAAGATTCAACCTAGTGCAACACCACAACCAACAAAATATTTGATCAGCACCTCTTTGACTAAATTATCAGCTTAATAAAAATAATAGAGGCATTGCATGGTTTCTGTGTTTAATTACACTTGATTGAAAACATTTTTTATCTAGTATGTTGTTCATATTTTTCATGCAATACCATACATCATAATGTCTATATAAATTGAATACACATAAAATATACACAGAATAAAATGTAATAAAAATATACAGTTATGTAAAGAGAAATATATATGTGTGTGTATATATATATATATATACACACCCACACACACACAATACAATACAATAATTTACCTGATATAGTTTGATCCTGGAATACTCTCTGAGCTCTCCCTCAGCAACACGTCTGAAAATACAGTATCTGGTGTGTCTCTTTTGCCGTACCTATATATTAAAAATGTAAAACAAAATGTTAATACTTCTCTACATGTAATTTCAAACATATCTGAAACAAGAGTATTTAATAGAAATTTAAGATCTTACCTCTGTCTTGTAATGAGGTTGATGTAGTGTCTTAGTGCAGAATAATATTTGGCGAGCTCCTCAGGTGGTGCATCCTCACGGGGACTTGCAGGCTTGACTGGATATGCATTTATGCCAGAGTGAATACAAGTCAGGAGGCAGAGAGCCACAATAGTCAGCAACATCGCAGCACTGGAGCGAATTCTGGATCGCAAGGAAAATGTATAGTTAAAATGCATTATAAAAAATTACTATTCAACAATATCAAAATCAGAAACAGGAGCTCCAGTTTTGATGGGTACCCCACCATTAAAGCTTGCAGATCCAACATTACTCTCAGACTTTCAATCAGAAAGTGGTCACTTGAATCAAAAGAAGAGAACAAAAATTTGCTTACATTATAATGTAACCCTTGCAAATACCGCTGTAGTTGGTTTTCTCGCTGCTCTGGGCACCTCTGTCAGATTTCCAACATTGCCTCTGTTTTATAGGGTGTGTCAGATGGGGAGGGAGGGTGATTTTATTCACTTTTAGGGTACTCCTGAGAAATATGCACTGCCTCATTAGTTTAGTCATCCCTGAGTGTCTGGTGAAACGAATGGAGATACTAGGTAACATTATAGTGAAAAAAACAAAACAAGTAAGCTGTCACTGTATTAGATGCATTTAAATGTCATTTGACTTAATCTTTGATATATTAAAAAGATGTACATTCGATTTTACTGTAGACAGTCAACATTTGAGTTTTGAGGATTTGATTGTTCCTGAATTACACAACAAGTTATAAATTATTTTTCAACTTCACTGAATCAAACAATGAGTTTTATTTAACGTTACCTTCTTTCCAAATTGCTCCATGTAAATTTGAAATTTAGCTATTTTATCCTCGATCACTCTTTATTTGACAGTCCATTGAGTACACTAGGGAGGTCTTACATTTTTGAAGGGTAGAAAGGAGTACACCTGTTCACAACAACTATCCCTTTTTCTTGAGAAATTTGAATTATAAGTGGAGTGATGCTGACAAAGTACTAACATGACCCGAGAATGGCCTTTATTAATTTATGGGGTCCTCTTAAGACAAGCAGCATGACAAGCCTCAATAAAACTGATGATGTGCGACTTTAGATGGCTGCTGATGGTCTGTTGCTTTCACATTAAGTTGAAAAACGTTTGGATTCCCCAGGTGTTTTTGAAAGATGATGTTTCTGTTAATGGAGAAAAGCAGAGGAGGTCTGACTCAATGAAAAAATATGTAGTAATTACACTGTGCATAAATAATTTGAAATACACAATCCAACTAAATAAGAATAAAGGGCTACAGGCGGCTATAGTCCTGATTATGGCATGATAATAAAAGTAGTTTTTTTCTGCAGAGTCTTAGCATAAACATTGAATATGCCGGATATACATGTGATTGAGCCAAATGTTCTGAAGAACTGAAAGAAAGTTTGAAACCTATTAATATTTTTCCAATGCAAGTCCATTAATAAAACAGATTGTTTGTCATGTCTACATGAGGTTAAGACAGTGACACTTTTTACTTCACTCCTAACACTACTGACCAACATACAGTTGTCTCAAAGTAATAAATAAACCATTTCAGCCAAACCAACAAGACTTTTTATTTTTATTACACCAAATTACACCAAATCCTATAGAAAGGGGCTGTAAATTCACAAACCTCTATATTTTCAATTCCAGTTGATAGAGGGGACAAAAAGCTTTCAGCGCCTAAATGGTAAGATGACTTTAATGGCAACCATTTTTCTTTGAAGAGCACTCTACTGAAATTTGACAGTAGATTGGTGCTGTTGTTTCCTGCAAGAACTCCTTTCCAGGGCAGTGGCACAGTCTTTGCAGCAAAAGTACAAACTAAGAACTTCCACATAATAAACTAGGATGACATCTCTCATTTAGCTAAGTGTTTAAACATTTTAATGCAATATCAATTTAAAGACAACACCCAAGTATGACAGCAAAGCTATTGACAATGGATACACATCAGAATTTTTGAAGACCAAAGTAATAAAGAGCTATCAAAACTAAATTAAATTGGGATGCAGTGCTAAATTTATTATCTTGTTTTCTTAGCAGCAGTGTCTCCTCTCAACACCAAGAGCTGATGAGTACAATAATAACCTTTAATGCTTGCCACAATAAAAAAAGGACAATCTGCATTTAAACTTCACTGTTATATACTACTCATGCATTGTTTTTACAGTCATAATTAATACAGTCATTTATAACCTTTATTTCTGAAATAATGGGTGCTTTGCATAGAGAGAATGGTCACTAATAAATGCCTCTTTTAAATACCTAGCTGCATCAGCCTGCACAGTGCCTTGCTGACTAATTAGGGCCAGCTGGATATAGCACAGAGTCCTTTAAGTGTCATATCTGATACTGTTCATGTGCTCGTCCACTGAGAGAGCAACAAAGTCTGCAGCCAAGTGCCAACCCACCTGCAGGACACACTGATATCAAAAACCCTAAATACTAATTTTATGACTTGTTTTTAGACTGGAAATACAATAACAAAACCTTGAAAAAAGAAGGTAGATTGGCCTTTAGTAAAAAATTTGAGCTGAAAGTGTTGGTTGGGGATTGCAGAGATAAGTGATTTATTCCTAGCCAACTGTGTACCAGGGAGTAATGAACAGCTAGCCATTAATTTGCTTTTCTCTCTGTGTAACATAAGGTTGCCTTGCGAATACACTGGCAGAGCTAATATCTTCGAATAAAGCATGATGTTTACTGTGTGTTTGCACTTATTTATTTTTGTGCTTTGATCAACTCGGCAGCAATAAATCAACTATGTAAGACAGATACTCTGCCACTGCTGCTTCCAAAAGCCAACTAATGTTTTCCTCACAATCTATTCTGTCATAGAGTGTATTTACACTATGGCCATAAATGGCTACACAGCAGCTGGTACTGTGGCTGTGCAGCTAATGAGAACATTAGCCACAGTAGCAACTCTAGAGTCAAACACAGAACTGATCTTAAACTAATTTTTCCTTTCACTTGTTCCAGTTTTCCCTCTAGAATCATTTTGCTAACCCACTAAAAAGCAGCTGTTTTCATACAGTCTGTGACACAAATGGTCCAAAGGTTAAGGATTGCATTTATTGTGTTTGTACAATCTTGAACGTATAACGCCAGCATGCAAGTAGTCTGTCTTCAGGAAAAGTATAAATATTTATGTATGAACATTTTTGCAATCACATAGCTGCGTTTCAGTGGGGTTTTGATGGATGTTAAGCTGGAGGCTGTTTTTTTTTTTTTAAAGCAACTGAGGTTAACCGATGTGTTAGCCATTCTTCATTTTAGCATAAAAAAGCACACCCACATCACACCAAACATTTAAATACTAAGTCCTGTAAGGCTCTGTGCAGGCATCTCCCGCTTCATTACAGTTTTACATTAGCTAATGTTCTGATCCAGCATGCCTTACAGCAAGTCAATGGAGCAGAATGGTCACTTGCTATGAAGTTGAGAGCATAGTGCGTACGCATATATTCAAGTGTGCATGCACTCACGTGGTATTTGTGCTTCTGTGACTGTTTAATTCTATTTTTTAGGCTCTGAATCTGCAAAACGATGTAGCTCTTTAAAGTTCAATAAAAAACTTCAAATGTTAATTTGTCAATGTATTTCAATGTGATGTCATGACACAAACTTCCAATGTTTGTCGAAAATACATTTATGAAAAAAAAAAAAAACTTTTAAGACATTTCATAATGTAGTCTAAACATATGTACCTGTTTGTGGATAGCAGAATAGCTGCAGACTGAAGAAGCTCTGTGAGTTGTGCTGGCCAGTCTACCAGTGTGTTACCAATCCACTGAACAATCTTTAAACACACGTAAGCGCTGAGTGAAAGCATGCCATGACTAATACTTTGGTCAACAACCTCTTTTTTCCGAGAGGAAGTAACTGGCTTGTTTGATTTGGTTCAAAGCATCAACTGGAGTGTCTTGTTTTGGTGACCCTGAAAATGAAAATTGTTCCTAAAAGTTGCTTTTTGCAGACAAGCAACTCCTCAGTGAATAGGAACAATAGGTGATAGGTAAGAAAGTATACTTGAACTTCTAGTTCTTGAGTATTTCCTTTTCTGTAAGATTTCTCCACAACATTTTAGGAAAATATATTAAAGACAACTTTAACATTTTAATACCTATAAGCAACAAAAAATCCATCTCTTCAGGGCAAATATTTACTTTGTAATCAATGCAAACTCTATCACATAACTTAATCACTTGAAAAATTATCCAAGATGTCTAGATTTGTATTAAAATAATTTATTTTTTAACCATCAGAATATCTTTAAACACAAGTACATATTTTCTTTAACATACTTAAAAATCATTTAAATACAACCAATATTTTTTACAAATATCACCTGTTGCTTCTAATGACAAACAATGCAAAATAGAAAGATGTACATAGTTAAGTAATGGCATGATTCCTTAAATTCCTGAAGTGATTCATTCAGTAGAGCTATTGTATTAGAGATCAGTCCAATTCAATTTCTCAGCTCCAAAGACAAAATGTATTTCTTGTTACTTTTCCGAAGATAATTTAAGAGGACTATCAGAGAAAACAACAACACAAAGCACCATTTATATCTACTCACAGGGATATGATTTGATGCATCCAAAGTTGCACAGAAATATTCAAGTCTGCAAAAATCAGATAATTTGTCTTTTATTGTCACTTTGTGACTTCAGCCTCATATATGAAGTCTTCTGGTAGCGTCTCAGTAGGCATGCTCTTCAGCTGCTCATCGTAGGCACGGAGAGTCCAAAGTTTCTCCAGTTCATATGCTTCTCTGGTCTCTGGCAGCATGAAGTGAACAACCATATTCCCTGACACAGAGAAGAAAACAGAAAAGTGAACACCATTCTACACAAAGAGCTGTCTAAACTGGACAAAAGAAGACAGGATCTCTAGTTTTCACATACCAAAGTCTATGCACATCCAGTCCTCTGCATCCTTTCCTTCAATCTTGACATTTGGGTCTCCCTCTTTCTTCAGAAACTTGTACTGGAGGAAAATCAACCTTTGTGTCAATTATAAAAAAAAAAAAAATTTTACATATCATCATTTCACAATAAGACAGTGCATGCTAGTTACCACTTTGATTGCATAAAGTGCCATTGCACGGAGATGTCTTGCTGATATGCCGCTGACAACAATGAAGTACTCTGCATATTTCGTCTGCTCTGGTACTTTAATCACACAGATGTCGACTGCATTTTCCTGACGCAGTAGAGACACCAGCACATCCAGAGAGAATTTCTCTGAGGATCCTGAAGAAAACAACAGGAAAACATTTCATAGACACCATTCAAACAATAAGTTTGGCTTTACTTTATGTGATTGCTACAGTGTGTCTTTGTTTACCTAGTTTTATCATATCTAAAGAAAAACAATCTATGACTCTGTATGAACCTATATTTTGCTGAAACAGAAATATAATATCATATACAATAATTATACCAACACAGACTGCAGGACCTTATTCTTTAAAACAATAGCTGCATTTAGCAATTTTTTTAATAGTTACTAATTTGTCAGTTATTTTGCAGGCATTTAGTCTGCTTAAAATCAAAAAACTTGATAAAGACAGTCACAATTTTTCTGAATAAATCTGAAAATATTGATATTTTAAAATATTTCCCCCAAACTACAAGTTGACGTTTTCAGAAGTCTCGTTCTGTTCAACTTACCTTATTCTATTTATTATATTTAAAAAAGAAATATAAAATATACTTTTTATTTAAAAAAATACTTACATTATTAATCAACAAATAATTTGCAAATAGTGCATATGATTGTCTGCCAATCGTGAAATTGAATAAGCTGGAGCTATCGAATATTTGGCGTTTACCTTGTAAAAGTACCAAGAAACAATCACACGTAAAAACAGCTGCAAAACGTTATGTCGATATTTATTCATCAACTGATCGTTTTAGCGCTTTAACTTACTTTGTTCGGTGTCACCGTCGATCTCACAAGATTCCTCTTGAAACACAGGGGCGCTACTCTTTGATTCACTGTTTTTACTATACATTTCTGAATAAAATCTTTTTGTGTCCAAGTGACTAGTGTTTACATGATGCCAATGCTGACATGAGGTTAAATTAGCTGTGAAACGCCGAGGCAAATATGGACTGGGATAGCGAGCTTTAGGGACCGAACAAACAGCTCTAAAAACACACGTTTGCTCCGACAAAAGTCTACTTTTAAACACAGGTGAAACTAGCGTCCTGAAGCTATTTACAATAGTCAACATTTTGACCTCACGTCAGTGATAACCGTGATGTTTCCAAACCACCAGGAAGTAAACCGGACTAGCAAGTAAAAGAGGCATAATGGCTAAACGTAGTATTGCAAGTATGGCGTCGGTCACGTGGTACCATGGACTCCAAAAGACTTTTCTCCCATAGACTAACATGGAGAAAGAGACGTCTATTATTCAGCGGATACATTTTCAGTAGGTACATAAACATACCAGTACGAACAATCAAATAGCCCTTTTTAAATTACAATGTATCCTTCTTCAGTTTCGCCCTACTATCAAAGGTCGGAGGTATTTTTCCCGGTATTGTGAACGCGCATCAGAGAAACAAGACCGCGCTTCCCTGCACGTTCATGTATTACACGGCTAGTGATGGATGTGTTGAACTCAGCTCAAGACATGAGACGATTGGGAAAATGCAAAGCTCAACAGTGAGCTGGCCTGTCATCTCTAAAACCATCCAGACTAATGACACTCACTGAATTTGACAAGTATAGCTGTCTAAGAAGAATGAAAAAGAGCATTTTAGTGAGGAAGTTCCAAAAGCAAGAAAACGGTTGAGAGTTGGCGAGCGTTCATGTCTCTGAAGAAATTTTAAATAAAAGCTTATAACACAAAAGAAGACAGATTATACAAATTCATTATCATTATTAAGGATTGCCCCCCACCCCATAAACCTTTCTTATGAATTCGAGCAGCTAAGCTAAATAAACAAACAGGAATCTGTATTTTCACAGCTTTTATAGGTCAGAATAGGACTAAAGCCATGAATGCAACATAGTGTGACAAATCTGTGCAATCATGTTTGTCCAGTTGTCCTTGAAGGTTAAGAAAACAGTAAACTCTCCTCTAAACTATCAGTTGATTCAATTTCTTGCAACAAGAAAGCTTGAAAAAAAAGTTATAGTCTTGCATTTATGATTTGGTGGCTCAATTGTCACCTTGGCAGTCATATTTATGTTGTGTCAAGGTGCCAGATGGGTAAATCTAATAATTCAACTCATTATTAAAAGCACATAACAAGCAACTGACAAGGCATAAATCATGACTTTACGTTTATTTCTGTAGGAAAAATGTCTCTGAAAAATCCTACAAATTTATTGTTTTACAAGGTCACTACCTCTGCTCTGAAAATGCATCAATGTATAAAATTGTAAACATTATAAACATTGTAAAATCTGAATAAATCCATTGATCCCTGAGGTAAAAACTCATTGGTCATTACATTTTCATTAAAATCACAGTATGTAAACAAAATATTGCCAAGCCTTCACTCCTGTAAATCTGAGGGGTGTACTACAAAGCAAGACTTATGGGTCAGTGAGGTATGTTGAACCAAAAGCAAAAGTCCTCAGTGTCAAGACGGTGCTTCTCTTCTAACCTAGCTAGATCGCCATGGTAACTAATGCTGCTCATCTAACCTGAGATTCAGATTTGAATTGGCTTTTACTTCCTGATGGTATTATCAGTGAACAAAATAAAATCTCAGTTGAACGAGTATGTCATATATGCAAATTTCCTGAGCTTAACATTAGCATTGTCACAAAAGGAAGCCATGTAATAACAGCAGCACAAATTGTACGCTTTGTATTTTTACCACAGAAACTCACATTCATTCATGGTGATGCAGAAAATACTTTTTTTGCCTTCCTGCTGCAGGTAGGCCTAATATTAACAGTCTGAATTTACACAGCCCACCATCCACAACCTTAAAGTATGATTAAGGCACAGCAAATGATAAACCAACACCGTAGCTAAATTAACACTGATTAGAAAATTGATTAGTGTGTTGGTATTTATCACAGACAATATTCAATCAATAAATTGAATTTCACTTTAATTTTGGTCAAGTGATTTCCACTCATCCTTCATTATAGGACAGTGTCAGACCTAACTGCAGTTCTTGAGAATAATCTTCAGATATAATTGGTTAGAGTTTCACAGCTACAAAATGGCCCATTGTCACAACAGATATAAATGGGAGGCACTGATGATGCAAAACAAATGAATTAATTTACACAATCTGTTTTTTCCCCCTGCATTCTTCTTGTCTTATTTTCACAACAGTATTGTTTTTTTGCTGTATTACTTCTATCACATCTTAGCTTTCCATTAAAACAACCTGTTACTCTTGACTGAATTAGGCAGCAAGGAATGTGACCGTTTTGTGCCAAGGTTGACTCAAATTACACACCCAAAACATACTTTTGTCGAAACATGCTCAGAGCCTGAGCTGATTAGGAAAGGTGATAACCACCAAAATGACACCCATTACCTCTGATTGGGCTTTTAGGTTTTGTCCAGCCAGCTAACCCAAAGAAAGACTGCCTTTGTTGAACTTCCTTCATAGTATACCCCTCAGAGCAGTTTTCACTTTTGT
>JAPZDY010000025.1:11641160-11651732 GCA_029783645.1 Ctenochaetus hawaiiensis
TGTGTTTGTATTATGAACCCCCCCCCCCCCCCCTTTTTGTGTTAATCAGTGGGTTCAGCGACTGTAATCAGCCCTCTTGAGCTGATCCGTACAAAGCTGCAGGCTCAGAAACAGTCGTACAGGGAGCTGACTGACTGTATCCGCTCAGCAGTGCAGACGGAAGGCTGGCTGTCTCTGTGGCGAGGCTTGGGGCCCACAATCTTAAGAGACGTGCCCTTCTCAGCCATGTACTGGTACAACTATGAGAGGAGCAAAAGCTACCTGTGTGACTGGTATAAAACCAAAGAACCCACATTCACCATTACCTTCATATCTGGAGCGATGTCTGGCTCTGTAAGTCCATCAACACATCCTTTAGCTTTTCAGCCTGTGGATGAGGATGCTGATAAATTTGAGCAAAATATAGCATCATTTATAAGAAATCCATAATCTACTAACTAATCCAGTAATTAATACATATTTTCATTCCTTTCAGTTTGCATCCGTTGTAACATTACCTTTTGATGTTGTCAAAACAAGAAGGCAGGTGGAGCTGGGAGAGCTACAAGCAAAGAATTGTAAGTATTTTTTTAATTAGTAAAAGCTTATGAAGATCGCAAATACTGTACATCAGCTGATTCTCAACAAGGGTTAACTTCACCCTAGGTGGTACAGTGTTTACCCTTGGTGGCACCTTTTTTACAGGTGCTGTTTTTCTTTATTGTATAACAACTGTTGTTTTTCAGAAGGCAATATCAGAGATCTTGAAGTTTCCAAACATATTCATTTTGTTGGCTGAATTTTGAATCATGAGCTCATATTTTTATTCAGTGTAAGCATTATATAACCTGATAAAAGAGTTGGAACAAGCTAATACACAACATATATGTCATGCTGTCAGAAAGAGTGGAATAAAATTATTTTCCAACTTTTAAGGATAATGAGTTAAAAAGTTAAAAATCAGTTCAGATTAACAAATTTGGAAATGATAGTTGTGTTGATGAAGGAGCTCATCTGAGGTAACAACTGCCCTTTTTTACAGTATTCACTTACATTGTGGTCAGTTTTTGAATGTTAATATGTCATTTTATGTTTGCTGTTGTCCTTCAGTGTCCAGTCAGGCCTCCTCCTCCACCTTCAGTGTGATGAGCAGGATTGTGGCGCAGGACGGCTTTGGTGGACTGTTTGCAGGTAATTAACTTTTGTGACATTTGGCCAATCATTAAAGTTATTTCAAGTTCAAAGGCACGTTATCACTCGGCCTATCTGTTGCCTCTCTGCCAGGTTTCCTTCCCAGGCTGATCAAAGTGGCCCCAGCCTGTGCCATAATGATCAGCACTTATGAGGCGGGAAAGGCTTTCTTCCGTAAACGCAACCAAGAGAGGATACTTGTGCCGCTGCAGACCAGCAACACCTGATAGTCATTTCTGTCCAAACCAAACATAGAGACAACCACTGCTAGACTATACATGGAAGGAAAAAGATGTTGTTGCCAAATTAGAAAACACAAGCAGACACTGAAGTCAAAAAGACCCATATATGCATCAACAAACGACAGTTGATCAAAATGTGTATTGAATGCTTTTTAGAAATGTTTTTAAATTAATATTCTATTGTTTTATCTTTATTGCTATAAATAATGTGCACACAACTAAAAATAAATGTTGCTTAATGTCATTAGTGTTTAAATCACTAGTTTCTGATGCATTTATTAGCCAGCAGATGGCAGCCACAGTTTTGTCAATGATATTTCATTTTCCAGATCCCACATGTGGCTGTCTCCATGGAATTATATGCTTTGTGCCTGAAGTCTTTACATTAGAGATGTGAAATTAATCTCTACTTTATTCCTCTGTGTGTCATGTGGAGTCACTGTACGCCTCAAGGCACCAAGATGTTTTTGCACTTCACTCCAATTTCTTATAACCTGTGAATATATGTGTGACAGACAAAAAGTCAATGTCATGCCAGTAAGTGTAAAGCTACGGATGTTTTTTCAGTTTTTCTAAGAAGCTGTGAAAGAACACTGTGACACAAGTAAACTCCATGAAAATGTGACGTCTCGATATTTCAATATACACACCTGATTTTCTTTGGAAATTCTTCTCATTCATTGATTTCAGTCAAGCTTCATCACTGCTTCTGTTTATCATCAACAAGAGAACTCGAATGTAGTCAAATTCTGGCTGTTTGAGTAAGTGGGGTTTATTCAAAAAAAAAGGATAAAAAGTCAACAAATCACATAAAACGTCTGTTGCATGTCTGTGCAAATGACTGCTGGAGCGAGCTGAAGGCAAAGTCATGAAATCAGTGTTGAGGTACACGGCTAGTCGGCAACAAAATAGATTACATTGTAAGGATTTTTCTGCAAATACAGTTGTTTCTCAATCTCAAAACATCTATTGTGAGATAACACATATCATTGTTCGGTCTAAGGAATGATCCATTCATGGTGCTTAACCATTAAAATACTGCATTTGAAAATTTAAAGGTTATAACAACAATAGTCTGTGTCTGATAAAGCTGAACTTTCAAATTTACACAGAACTGAAGGCTGAATATTCATCAGAGTGATCATTACCTGAGAACAAAACCACGTGATACTGTTTTTAAGCACAAAACATGATGAAGGTGTGAGAATATTAACACCTAAAAACAAAGACCTCATTATGCAAACATTGATGACATGATGTGACAAAATTGGTGAGGCGGTCACACAAACAAAAGAAATTGCTCCATCAAACAACAATCATGAGAAATCAGTGGCAGCAGTAACAGCACAGAAGATAAAAAAGGACCCTTTGAGCTGCTGGAGATGATTCATAGTGACAAGAGACTGAACACTGACCAAGGCTTACAGCATTGTGTGTTTCCTTCTAAGCTCTGACCTGATCTAGTCAGTATTTTCAGCATGCTTTAATTTGGAAAACTGTCTTCAAGGACAGTGAAAACACTCGTCACTGTCTTCTTAATACTGGAAAGTGACATTTTATTCTTACATCAATTTCTGTTAATTTATTTCTAAGGCAGGAAAAAAATTATTCTTCACAGATAAATATACCAACAAAACAGAAGAGTTTAAACAGGTCGTTTCAGCCGATTGGTACATTAATAAGACATTGTTTTGGCCTGATGTGGCTGAGTTTTAACACATTTCAAAGATCATGCTACACCAGATTCTCAACTCTCAAACCTGATGTCCATCTGTTAAAGCTCTTGGCTCCACATACAAAACAAACTTCTACTTACAGCAAATAAATTTCACACACATTTAGAAAGTTCCTGGAGTATCTGGCCCTGGCGGTGCTGTGTTGTTTTCTTTCCCTTCCCTATGAAGGTGTGATGCCTGGGCTGCTGACCTCTGTTGCAGGGCTTGCCAAACACTCACTGGACTTTAGGCTGGCTAGAGATTTGTAGCTGGCGACTGAGGTCAGCGAGCCACACAGACCTCTTAGAGATGGCGTTTCCTCTTTACCTGAGGGATGGAGTACACATGATTCAGAGTGGATTCCCCCCACTACAATGGTGCTTACTTGACAGAGATCTACCTTGGTGTGGCCAGTGTGTGCCGGCAGGTTTGGCCTCCAAACTGTGTGTGTGTGATGGTTCAAGAGAAGTCTGAGAGAGGCTCATGTTAGCTGACAGCTGCCCCAGACTGTGGAAACTCTTCCTGCAAAGAGAGAACAGAAGATCTGTGAAGATCTGTGAATACAGAAAACAAATCAAAAAACAGTTTTATGGTAGTAAACAAATTCAATGTTTAATTATTTTTCTAATAAAACTATAAAATTAATACCTTTGAGTTTTAAGTCTGTCAGAAAAAATAAATGATTTTCACTTTTTTCAATATTTTATTACATTTTCTTTACTTTGCACACTATAAGCAATTAAGAATATTTAAAAAATGTTAAGCTTTTTTAAAGCTTTGTCACTTACTGATTTTTGAATGTACATACACTTGCGCAATATGACAACCTGTTAAAGGTCAATCCAAACAGCTCTTATGTCCTTCTAATATGTCCTTTCTTGACAATATTTGTGATTTTTTTTGTCTACATATTAGACAAGGTAAGAGCCATCTAATTTTTAGATATCGATTAATCAGTTCAGGATTAGTTGCAGCCCTAAACATGATCAGACTAAACCTGGAAGCTGGAGGATGTCAACTCATCTACGTACTCTTCCTTCCTGTACAGCAGTGTGTCCAAGGCAACAGCGTTGGCATCCAAGGCAACGGGAGATGGCCACTGATTGGTCAGATGTGCCGTCAGCTCCTGTCTGGACCGTAAATCATTGTTTTTCAGCACTGTCCTATAGACAAGAGACAGCATCCAGAGTCAGAGATAAAATCACTGAATGAACTCTTATTCATATAAAAAAGAAGTTAAATGCAATTAGGAATATAATCTGAACAAATGCAGAAATAATACAGGGACAGATTTTTTCTGTCTATCTGCTTATTTTTTCTTATAAAATAAATGAAACAGAGAACAATTAATTAAGCCCCCAACACACATACAAACAATCAGAAAGAAAAGACTATTAAAGCTACTGGTAGGTATATCATCCAGATCATATTGTTAGCTTATTAGCTTATCACATACATGTCAGTATTGGTATAAATGTGTTAGCATTACATATATTGCTTGTGTAATGGAGCACTGAGAAGTATATCAATGCTGAAACGTCCTGCTTAATACAGATTTTGGTTACAGTCTTCTAAAAAAAAACAAATGTGAAAGGGGTTCCTGATAAAAACTAATGAAACAGCTATTATTTTGTGGGATTTGTTTGGTTTTTTTCACTTACAACAAAAGGACAGTAATGTCACTGAACTTGGTTTACAACTGAATGAAAATATTAACAAATGAAAGATTGCGATTACAAAGCGAAGATCTTAAAGTCTTGCAAGAAATGTGTTAAAGGCAACATTAACTGCCTCAGTGAGTAGGTGATGAGGCACCAAAAATGGCCAGCAGGGGGCAGAGATGAGCTGTTTTACAGAGACAAGTGGGGTTTAATTAAAAAAAAACAGTTCTGTAATGTTATCTGATGGTTTTTAATCACAATTACTATTGTTCTCAAAAATACTGCATCAGTCAGACCCTACAAACTAACAGCTGCCTCGTCCTCCCCGACAAGCATATAAACCTGCCACAAGATGTGACTCACAGAAGATCTTTAACATCTGCCACTATTTCTTTAAAAAATCAAATCCAACCCTTTGATTGTGTATTTTCCTTCCTTTAAACACTCTTTTATCTGCATAATTTTCTCTCAGACACTCTCTGACTCACTGCATCGTTCTCCCAGTTTCTCACTGTAGTCACTCTCTCAGCGCCACTTTGCTTTCTGCTCTATTTGCATTTGAAAACACCCACTGACTCATCACACCGGCTTGAAAAGCTGCACATTCATTTCCAAAGATCGTGACACAAATCCTCTCGACAGACTTTGTAGCCAACTTGAATTAGTGATCAAACTGAGAAGGAGTTTTCTTACTGATTAAAAGATTAACAGTAATTAATGAAAAGATACAACGCTGATGGAGCTTTTCCCTCTGGCTAAAAGCAGCACTGACTGAAATCAATTCAGCAACATTTAAATAAGAAACCACCTGCAACCTGCAAGATTCTTGCTGGGTCCTAAATGTCAAATTCACAGCTGGATCTCCTGGTTCCCTCCACCTTATCCTCAGCGACCTTACATGCTTACATGCAGTCACTAACAAAAATACACACACACCCAGTTAATCCTGAACTCACAGTTGGTCCTGTAGCTCCAGTATGATGTACTCAAGCTGTTCTTTCTCCATTGTGTGGGAGAGGTGTGTGTCTGCTAGGCTCTGCTGAAGAGCTTTGTTATGAGACACGGCCTCCGACAGCTGGGCTTCTCGTAGTAGGACCAGCTCTTCCAGGTAACCCTGAGACAAACACACACACGACAGCACACACTCTGGTTTGTTTGTTTACTGCTATGTAGGAGCTGCTGTTTGCGTTACACACCTGGATTCTTTATTTTGGCTCAAAGCAAATGAAATAACCGGAGAGAGGAGAGTGCAGCAGCGATAAATAAGCCACAAAGAGGGAAGAAACATTACAGATGTTGTAGATGTGAAAAATGACATCAAGCTGAATGTTTCTGTCTCCCCAAAAGACATTTCCTCCTGGCATTTCACCATTTAAGCCTTGAATTAGCATGCAGACATCAAGTAAAATGTCAAATTGGCATACATTACCATCCAATTTGTTTATTTACAAAAAGTAATATCTCCCTCTCTCTCTCTAACACGCACACACACACACACTGAGGTGCTACCTTCTGCTCCAGTGCCATGCGATATTTCTGCTCAAAACGTTTGCACTTGCTGACCAAGGTGCTCTGCTCAGTGAAGATGGAGGCAGCCGTGGCCACCTTGTCTGGGGTGCTGCTCTCGCTGCCGCTGCTCCCCATCGTCCTCATCTCCTCCTCATCACTGCTGATGCTGTCTGCACTGCACAGGGAGACAGCGTACGCTTAATTAGTACACATCCTAAAAAACCATTTGGCCTCCTGGTCAAAGCTAAAGCTTTAATAAGTGACAAAAATCATGTAACTTCCAATAAATAGTAATATTTTAATCTAATACTGCCTCTACATAAGGAGATGCAGACAGGCTATCTGACCAGAGGAAGGTGTGAAAATTATGTGTAATATTACAGGTAAATTAAAAAATTTGGCCTATCTGACCGGGACAGATTTGTGTCAACAACAGTCCCCTCATTAAAGAATAAATGAAGCGCTCCCCTGTTCATAGTGTGTGTAAAAGCTGTTTGTTACACCTTAAGTATATTTGTAGTGTAAAGCAGAACATTGTGTTCATATACACGAGTCAACACTTGGCTTCAGATAAGGTTTGAAACAGTTGAATAAAACAAATATTATTCCCAGATAAATGAATAACGAACATAAGATTTTGAGAACATACAAGAATGTGTTTCCTACTGATGCTAAACTGTATGACGGGAATGATGTGAAGTCTTGTACCTCTGAGTGAACTTCAGGTAAGGCGTGTAGTCGATCACGGCAGGACAGCTGCCGTCCACACTTTCTCCTTTCAGACAGAAACTAAAGAGAGTGGACAGGAAATAATCAAGCATTTTGTGTCTTTCTCCCACATTTACAACCAAGCCATTGATTCTAAATGACTGACTTAGCTGGACTTCAAGGGATGATCAGTGACTAGATAACGCTTTTATGTTGTTCCCTGTAGCTTGAACTTGTCTATTATTTTGCTGCAGGGTTGCTTAGGGTGTTTTTTTGTCCTCATAGTCGTGGTTTTGACTTTGACTATTTATGTTTTGCCTGCTATCATACAGAGACATCAACTGGTTAGGCTTTGTTTCCATGCAGGACTCATTGAATTGCCTTCATACAGGTGAATTAAATTACAACTTTTTCTTTGTAGAGATCTAGTGTCCAAAAGCAAAGCTAGCTTAGATCTACTTTTATTCAATGATGTAAAACACTAAAACATGCAGGAGGAGCTACACACTGACTGTACAACACGCATAAAAAGCAGGACTGCAGAGCTACATTGAGAGGTAATAAAGCCTTATCAGTACCTGAAGTCTATAGTGTTGAGTCCGATGAGTGTGTCTGCTAACAGTCCCGCCTCCTCTCCCAACATGATCGCGCCATCCTCATAAAACCTCCTACAGTCAAACACATGTGCACATGTTGTTATTAATTCAGCTAACACTCCTCCAGATTTAGTAAGCTGACTCTGAATTAAAGAAAAGTGGAGCAGACAGGTGCAGCTGCAAGATGTGTGATTACTGACTGCTCGAGGTCGAGACAGGGAAGATCTAAGTTATCCCACAGCACACTGATGCTGGAGAGAGACCCCTCCTCAACACACTTGATAAAATAAATATCCTGTAATTGGGTTTGGAGAGAAACTGTGCGTATGAGGTCAGTATAAGAGCACCACATACAGACCTGGTCGTTTTGAAGTCTCTCAGTGCAGCTGAGATGTATTCTGATAATCTTTTCTCCATCAGGACCACTCTGATCCACGCCCTGCCCTGCAGAGAGACACAGTACACTGTAATAAGAGGCTGTTGGTGGAAGCTTAAATCACTAAAATAAATAACCAATAGTGTGGCAAAAAACAAGACTAAGAGTCCACAGTCATATTAGCTACTCTGTGTGGTTCTCAGTTAATATCTCACATTGTCTACATTAAAGCCACAAACATGACTAAACAAGAGCTGCTGAGTAAATGAAAGGCTGTTAATGACTTTTCAAATACATTTAAAAATGTATTCTGTTGCCTTATTTATATTGATTGTAATCCACAGAACACTGGACTTGTGAGTAGATGTTGTATGTTGGTGGTCATTGTTTCTTTCTATATGTATTTATAATGTATTTACAGCTATTTTTCTTCTACTTTAATGTCGAAATTGCTCTCTGTTTAATTTTTCTATCTTTTGTGTCCTTGTTTTAATCTCTGTGTGTTAACTTCTTTACAAATGTTGATGTGTGAAAACTGGAGTTAGATCCCTTTTATGTGTTCACATACTGGCCAGTAAAGCTGATTCTGAGTCTGTTTAAAGTGCAAGGACTTTTTTTTTCTGATTCATGAAACGAGTTCATGACCTGAGCGTGTGTGTGTGTGTATGCTTGTGTGCGTGTGTGTACATTTCTCACGTACAATCTCTTTGCAGAACAATATTAGCTTCAGTTGTTTGTTCTCTTGCCTGTGGAGTAAAAGTGAGTCACATTTTATGAGCATGTGTGTTCTTACTTTTTTTTTAAATGGCGCTCCCTTTGTTCTTTTCTAATGCAATAGTAGGATAACGCAAGGTAAGCTCAACTCACAAAGGCCTGGTTCCGCATTATGTGTGTGCTGTCAATCAGGAGACCTTTGTACTCAGAGTAGAGGATGCAGTTCAGATAAAGCTTATATTGTATCTTTCTCATTCTCATTTTTCTCTCAAGTGCTCTGTTTGTGTTTGACTTAGTGAGTAACATCAATTTTCATCCTCTCTCTGTCTCACATAAGTAAATCTAATCTCAAGACAGATTTATCCTCACTTTAGCTCTGGATGATCGCACATTTTCCATGCTCTCGATGCTTCGGATGCAGTTATGAGGGACTTTGCCGCAGGCAGCTTTTATGTAATCCCAGAAACTCCGAGGACTCTCGTAGCCAAACCATGTTGTCTGACCTAAAAGCAAAATGGCAATAGAAATTTACAAGCCTGAATCTGCTCTCACAGTGCTCTTACAGTGCCTTTTTAAGCAAAGATGACAGCAAGGTGACTAGATCATGTAAATGTGTAAGAAAAGCGTACAACTTTCTAAAAATGGAGACCTTAAATGCTAGTCTTTAGCAGATGAGTCTAGTTTTCGGTCTTAGTTGAAGAATGATAGGGATACACCAGAATGATACAAGACCATTTTCCACCAGTGTCCATCTACTTTATACTGGTGGAAAATAAAAAGGAAATTTAGATCCCCATTGCTATCTAAACATGTGATTTAAACAAATGAGTCACTGCAATTTCACATTAAAATTATGCATCCTATTGGGCCGGCAGTGTAAAGACACATATAATCACATCCCCTGCTTATTTCAACTATTTAGTAAAGCAAATATTGATAAAGCATTTTGTTATTTAAAGATTCCTATGTGTCTAGGTTAATTACCTGCATGTTTACCAGGAAGTGTATTTTAGTGACATGTACTTGAGGGAGTGCATACAGGGGGTTGCCCATATTTTTACCTTTGAGTCGATGACTGAGGATGTGCTCCAGGATGGAAACAAAGTTCATGAACTCTGGGGATGAGTCATCTATTGTCTCAAAGCAGGAGCGGTCCAGCAGAGTCTTCACAGAAAACCTAAAAAAAAAACAAGATTTCCACACTGGTATTAAAATCAGCCATCTGGCCTGCATCTTAAAGAGCAACTTGACTACTCATGGAGCATTACAGGATGGAGGGTCTCATTTAAAGATGCTGCTCATTGCATTGTGGGAATTGTTGTATCCAGCATTTATGTTAACTTAAACACATACCACGTGTCAAGATATCGCAGACTCAGATTGATGTCAAAGACAAAGACAAGCTCTGACATGTAATTCACAAATTACCAAATGCACTTAAGACAAAGTTCAAACCATGTTTTGAGAGTAATATCAAGCACTTTCAAGGTATCTTAACCAAAACCTTCCAGATTCTCAAAGTCTTTATCATCACATCTAAATAACTATAAATGCATTTGCAAAAAATAAGATTTAGAGCTCCTTTATACTGACAGCAATCTATTCATACTGTCACTTTATATACCTGCTGTTCATGTTAAATTTGATTGTATGTTTTTATATTGAGTTTAGTCCTTGATCATTTCAATTCCAGGAGACAACAAACAAATATGACAATGAGATTGTTTCTTTTCATTAATATAAATTTATTATTCAAAGACTTTTGGCTTATATAAGTAAGCCTGATATTATGTTGAGTAAGTGTGTGTAAAATCAAGCATGTTTCAAGGAGTATACTAGCAAGCTTTTGAATAAACTCTGATAAGAAAAAATAAAAAGGAA
>JAPZDY010000025.1:11652933-11664501 GCA_029783645.1 Ctenochaetus hawaiiensis
AGTCAAGAATTCATCTCACAGACCCACAGTGCACCAACAAAATCATTAAGGTTAATTGAACCCTCCGGCCTGCACCACTGAAAAGTTCAAGTTTAAAATTAAAGTTTAAAAAATGATGTGTTTCAGTACAAAAGACTTGAAGATACAGGGTTTATCAAAGACATTTATCAAAACATCAGATCAAGTTAAGAGGCTTCTTCGGCCAAAGACACTGTTTTCACCAAGACCAGAACTTCTTAATTACTTATCTAAACCTGTAATTTCTATCTAAAGTACTTAAAATGAGGGCAGGTGTTGTATTAATTACAACAATAATTAATCAAATATGTCTCAAACCTTTGAATGACTGTGTAAAAAATCAACAGTGATTTTTACAGTGCTGGTTAGAGAAAAGAAGAAGACAAACACTGCAACTAACAGGGTTCATGAAGAAGAATCTGTGTCTTTAACTGCACCACCTTTAATTTTAGGTCAATTTTAAAAGCAGCTATCCACACTTGTCTCAAAGCTGAAACCCCCCAATGAGCAGTCAAAGCACACTCACACTGTGCAGACAAGTACTGCCCAAACCCTCTGAACTTCAAATCTTGTGAAAATCCTCTTTCCCAAAGTTACCTAATACTGTGAACAGGCTGAATTAGGGCCAATGTGAATGAAATGAGGCTTAAGACTTCCAGATATTTTACTCAGGGTCATACACCATGAAGAGAGCTACAACAAGTCAATGCAGATTTAAAAGTTTAGTAGGGCTGCAAATTCTATGAATTTTACTCTGGTGATTTTTCTTTACTCGATAAATAATTTTACTACAACATTTTTTTAAAAAGTGCATAAAAATAATTTAAATTTCCCAAATTGCTTCTCTTATCTAACCAAAATGTAAAGTTTACTGCCATGCATAAGACAAAAAATTATATTAAAAGATAAACAAGTGAATATTGAGTTTTTTTTATCAAAATGACTGCTGAACTGTCAGATGACTTATCAAATAATTTTAGTTCAATAAGATACAGTCTCACAGTGTGGAAGCTGATTTTCGCAAACTCAAAGCAAAGCAAGGGGAAGTATGCAAGGACTTAATATCTTAAGTTTTTCTTTAATTTCATCTTCTCTTTCTTTCAATTTGCCAACTTGCCATCACTTTTCTGACTCTTTTTCCTCCTCCGCTTGTTCCAGTCGGTGTGTTATTGGCTGATGCGGAGGAAGAAATGGTGAACAGAGGACCAGACTGGTCAGCAAGGAGCACCTGTTTCTAATTACTCCCTACATACAAAGCACACCTGCAGCCTGATAATTATATTTATTCTTTTATGAACTGCTAGATTTGTACCCAGAAAGGCTAGGCAGACACCAGCTGGTGCAGGTAATTTATCAGTTTGCTTTCTGAGCTGTTCCAACAAAGAGCTACACCTCCATATCTTCCTTTTTCTCTGACCTGTTTCTGCTCTTTGGTCTCAAACGCACCAGAGGGACTGTCAGCAGTTAAGTGACATCTGCCAGCAGTAGCAGAGAGGACCACAAATCAATAATCATTGCAGAAAGCTTTCCACTTCAGTTGACAAAGAAACAGGAGAAACAGGCAGGCGACATGTGTGTGCACACCTCAGCATCCGTCTATGCTGCTGCCATGCTCCATTTTTTTCTCACTCAGCTTATCATGCATGAATACAGGACAACAAGGTTGTGTCCCCAGTGTTGTTTTCAATCGTTTTTACTTTATATCCTGGGAAAAATTACAGTGTTGACTCTTGCTTCAAATTTGAGGCAAAAGAAGGTTAAAACAACTCTCCTAGTGATGCTAAGGGGATTTGAGACAGTCTAAACTATACCTAAGGGAAAACAAGCTAGGTATAATTGTACAGTTACATGAATACCAGAACAGAATATTTTGTAAATTGTGAATTGTGTTTAATAGTTAGTCCCATTTTTTCTAGGGGGTGGGGTTGTGATGTAGAAATTTGCTCAGTATTTGAAAAACCTGACCTTAATCCTACACTAAACTGATTATAAGTGTAATTAAAACTGAAATGTAAATGCATGAATATTTTTTAAGGTTTCTAGTGTTGTGCTTGAGTGCATATTTGTATGTGTTTTGAATAAGTGAATAAAACAGATGATCGAAATGGATAAAACACACGACAGATGGATTAATCTGAGGTCAATAATATTTGACACAAATAGATTTGTTCTAAATGGACATCAAGTCATATTTTCAGGGAAAAAAATCAAGCCAACCTCATATATAATTAATTTATAAATCTTCCTTCAGATGATATTCATTCTTCCCTGTCATTCAAACAAACATCAGTGTGAGGAAATCCCACCTGCACACAGTGAGCAGGTTCCTCCTCTCCACCGCGGCGCTCCTGCCTGCTCCCCGCTTGCGGATGAGATGCAGCCCCACGCCGAGAGACGCCATCCCCGGCCCGTGTCCGAGGCTGCGGCGGGAGGCGGTGCTTAGTCCCCGCTCCGCTCCCTCTGCACCAGGGCAGGACCAGCTGCCTCCGTCAGCACCGAGGAACACACGCTGCTCAGCTGAAAGAAAGAGACGCGCGACACAAACCTGTGTCAAGTTCAATATTAATGGACTTCCGGTTGTACCTTTCAAAATAAAAGCTTGTGAGGCAGACAAGTGGACTCCAGACCTCTTTATCATTCAGTTAATGCTCCAGACATATGAATAAAAAATATCAGTGTGTTTCTTGAACTGGAGTCATATATTAAGAACATCTAAAAATCATCAACGTTTCTGGTGAATATAATATTTCAACGGTGTCGTATTGTTGGTACAAATGTGGCCTTTGTACGAGATCTGTAAGAAAACTGTGCTATAAAGAGTTATTATAATTGTTTTACTTTTAAAGATAAATAGATTTATTAATCAGCAATGTAGATTTGAAATCTTATGATGAGTGATGGTAGCTGGCTATCATAATTTCTTCTCAAAGTTGGGTTAATTTTGTGCAAGGTTCGTTGACAACTGGATTTTTGGAATGGGTACTTTTTTATATTATTCTTATCAATGTTCTATTTAAATATTTTACTCAGTTGCTACATTTTTAATAATTACTGTCTCTAACATCATATGTATTTAAATGACAAATGTTTTTTGGCAAATGTTTTCACTAAAGTTTCCTTGTTCATTATCTTATTAATGTTTATGTGGACCTATATTTTTCTGGGGTGTTATAATTGATTAAAAACTATTTTGAAATATGAAAACATTATTTATATAATTAGGTTATTGTAGATCTAATCATTTTGATATTCAATAGTAAAAGTATTTAGGCTTTTTTAGTGATTATTTTTTCTTAAAATGTTTTTTGTAAAATGTTATTATCATGATTTTAGTAATTAAACCATTTTAACCTTGTGCCAACCTTGTTGTGGGAGCAGTTGGCAATAATGCCAAAAAAGAAACCAACAAAATAATATCTAATATCTAATATAAATTATGCAAAGAAGTACAATGTAAATAAAAAAGTGTGCCAACCCTAGTCTCTACTGTAGTAAATTATAAATTCGTTGGATTTGGGATAAAGCTATAATTGAGAAATTCTTCTATATTTTATGCTGGATTCATTCATATTTTGTTTAATGTTCTGGTGTGCGTTTAATTTTGCATGCTTTTATTGTGAAGTAAATACGTCCACCCGGTGTTGTGATGTTGTAAATCAGCGGAGACGTTTTTGACAGTAGAGGGTCCCCACAGAAAAGCGAAATGATTTCTGCCTGACATTAGTGGCGATTTCAGTAAAGGTGTGAGTGGCTGCCTGTCATCCAGACTCAGAACATGATTTCATGTGTAAATAAAATAGCTGTTTAAATTAGCCTGTTATCAGTCGTGTAGAAAAAGCTGATTCAATCAAAAAATGAATGAAAAGATGAGACTCAGTGGCCTATCTTTTTCAGTTTTAAACCTCCTATCCAAGGATGGTTTCTAACAGATGGTTCATGTCTGAAGACCAATCAGTATGTTAATAGATGGTGTGAGAAATAGATTTTACAGTTTTCTATTTTTCTCATTTAATCATCAATTGAATATGAGAATCTTTTTTTTCGTGTGTGTTAATAACATCAGGATGTTAATGTGGGCTAAGCAAACCTTTTACAGCATCAGGAAACATTATGACTTATATTCTGTTGTTTTCAGTTGTTCAAGTCTGTCTGAAGGCTGTTGGTAATACCTGTGTCAGGGTGTTAACATCTTCAAGTCCTGTGTGTTAATTTCGGTCTGTTCTCACATATGTCCTCTGTTTTTAATCTGGATCGCTGTTGTGCCTTTAATTACTGCCTTTAAATTCAGTGAGGTCATCTTAAAGAATGAGAGTGCCATCTAGTGGCCTCAGAGAAAACAGCATACTGGCTGGATTCCCATCACACCACATGCGTCCTTCGCTTGTAGCTCCTCCTCACTAACTGCTTCCTTTAGCCAAAGACGGAAAGGGGCTATAGGGACAGAGGAGTCAGAAATTTGGCCCAAATGTAATCTTATCTTTATTTGGAGAACATTTTTTAATTCTTGATACTGTATTAAGGGGCACTGATGAAACTCTGTAGTAAAACTCTTGAACAAGGCTACAATACCACATGGAAAAACCAAGGAGCACAAAGATCTACATGTCAGTTGATTTTTGAGAACTAAATAAACTGAAAGGGAATGGTGAGGTCTCACATTATAAATTCATTTTTAGGATAATGAGGAAAAATGAGAGATGAGGAGGATGACGGAGTTGGGCTGGCTGAACAGCAGACAGGCAGGCGACTGGAGATGACTGGGTGACAGGGAGACTACAAGGAGTCAAAAGTTTGGCTAAAGAGAGTTAAACAACAATCTGGAAATGAGTGGGTAAAAAAAAGCCAGAGCAGATATTCAGTGGGCATATGAGCTTGAGATGGGAGGCAGGAGCGTGTAATCAACCAGGAACCGAGGAAGGATGCCATGCCCAAACCACATAGACACTGAGAGACAAGAGAAGGTAAAACACAGGAGACCACTTGAATATGCAGTCTGTGATATAAAAAAATATGGACATGTGAAATATGACAAATATTCACAATTTCTTTGTGAATGATTAAAAGAAAAAAATCCTACTGTTTAAATGCACCACAAGCTAAAGCATTTTGTAAGCTTGTTAGGTTTTTTCATTATGTGAAATCTTAGTCAGAAAAGTACCATAAGTGTCAAATACATACAGAGGATTAAAAACATTGAGTATTTCCCTTTGAAATGTAGTGGAATAGGGGTAAGTGTGAGTATCTCTAAACTTTACTTAAGTATTTGAATAAATGTATTTTAATCACTGATAATAGTGTAAAATGTATTTTATATTTTTTATGTTTGAATATGTTTTTATCTTTTCTTCATATTTGTAACCATAATAAAAAACTTTTTTGTTGTTTAGACCAATACAACACCACCACAAATCTAGCTCCACAGCACAAACAGTTATGAAGAACTTGTGTTTTTTACTATTTTTATCTTTTTGAAACTGCACGTGTATAAAAAAAACAATAAGACAAAAAAAAAAAAAGCAGAAGAGCAGCATATTGTATTCACATGCTCTGGCTGCTCTGTGGTTCTCATTTCAGAGTGTTTTGAACTCTGTGCAGCCTACATGTGCATTTTAGGAGACATGAATGAAACCACTGACAAACCACAACAGCAACAGTTCTCATACACATGAATACATGACGCAGTTGAAAACACGATGACCTTTAGCAATGACAGCAATAACCGACGACTTGCTATCAGAATGAGTATAAGAGGTTGCAATAAACACATAGACTGTAGGAGCTTATAATCTCCAGTATACTGTAGTTTATATTTATACTTCTTACCTTTAATACTACCCAGATATGACTTACTCATAAAGTAATTTTAAAGATGTGAGATAAGGAGGAACATAGGAAAACATGGGACAGGAAAGGAAGTTTTTATGGTACTTTAAACAAAGATCAAGGTGTCATGCAATGTCAGAGTTCAACAGTAAATTAAAACATGGTTATAATATAACTATTAAATATTAACCTACATTAAGACCTTTTAAGGTTACAATGATGATGGTTTGAACCAATGGCGTCTCTTCCCCTGTGTGGTGGAATTTGTGTTGTCAACTGATGACCGCAAGTAACTCATCTTTCATTCCACTCGATCCCAATTAAGGCAATATGATGGCTTTATGGGTTGCTGCAATTTGATGATTCAACACCAGATACACAGTCATGAATCAGCAGTAATGTAAGAAACACTTCTCTTCTGTTACCTCTATTTATTCTCTCTGTTTTTTCTTTCTCATTTCAGACAGAGTAAGCAGAAATTTGTCTTGTCATTTTGACTTGCAGAATTTTTAAAAAAAATCTGAGTTTTAAAAAAACTACATTATAAATAAATATAAAACAAATCAAGTGACTGACCTAAGTAAAAAAATAAATAAATAAAAAGACATATGACAAGGCATAACAGATCAAACCTGTAGGTGACTGAAATATTAACCCTATCAACAGGAAAAAGAGTGTGTGGACAGAGTGAAAATGTTTTCAAATATGCCAAAGTTTAAGAACCATAAGAATTTAAAAGCTAGACACAGTTTTTAAAAATAAATGAATCACTTCCGAATAAGGATAAAGGGAAAACAATACATCTTATAATCCTTGAAAAATTTGGTTTCCAGCGTGATCTCTGTTATTTCCTGCATCAGCTTGAAATTTGAAACAAATGGCTCTGTTTTTCTTTCATGTAGATAGTTTGATGAGTAGATCAATACCATTAAAACATTAAAATTAGAAGCCAGTTAGTTTAGCTTTGCATAAAAAGGCCACTAGACACAGAAAGGAACAGCAAGCCTGGCTGTCTCCTTATAACCACAAAGGGTAATTTTGACTCCTTGGTTTTTTTACGTAATAAAAATTAGTTTGGAAGTTACTGTTAAGATTCAGTGCGACCCAAAGAGACTTCCTGTGAGTCCATCTCCCGACAAAAAATCAGTCTGGTTTTCATCACCATGTGACCAGAGTAACGTTAAACTGTGACTTGTTACGTGTAACGTTGACGTAAGGTCATTATTAATGAGAGTTTTATTATGCTCTTAGTGCTTAAACAACAGAAATAATCCGTAAAACCGCCCCAGTTATTGAAAGCATCAAATAATTCAGATTTGGTCTGTTAACCGATTAGCTTGATGGGAACTGTTATGTTAATTTAAGACAGCCAGGCTAACTGTAAGCCTACAATCTGTGGATAAACTTGGATAATGAAGGATAAATATATGGTGGTCCCATTTTCACTGAGTCTCCCGCGACGTGGAATTCCTCTTTTGGGACTTTGACGCCTTCTCCATGAATCCTCCGTCCCTCCCCTGTCTTATTTCGACAGACTGTTATCGATTACCGCAGCCTCGCTAAGCGGATATGATCTGTGACAGCGCAGAGGGGCTGAGCTACAAAATCATTTCTCCGAGTACGGAAGAGGGCGAGAGTGGGCGCTCGCGCTTCCCATTAAGGCTTATCTAGTGATATATCACAGCTGCTTTACAGCCACGTGAGGACGAGAGGAGGGCGGAGGGTGAGGAGGGTCAGGTGGGACGGAACGAGGGAGCCTTTGGACCAAACGTGCGTGTGATTACCACCTCTGTCAAAAATAGACTGAGAGGAGGACTTAGAGGGGTTTGGGGCAACAGCGGCGGAGCAACACTTGGTTAGTGCCTCTACTCTGTCTGCGTCTCTTTTATTCTATTTTTATGTGATAGTCCTTCTTATTGTGTCTCATGAACGTATGCTAAAGCTGATTATGCGGTTTTATAGTGAAGCGCAGCTAACTTTTGACTCTTAGGCTGCACTTGGATGTGGGTTTATCCCAGAAAGGATAACATAAATTGTTTAGACTAAGCTGTGAAATGTAAACGGGTTCTTCCTCTGACAGGACGCAGACATGGATGAGAAGAACGAGGTTAAATTGATGGCTTACTCCAACCAAAACGGAGATTTAAGGTATTAAATTCTCTGTTTCTGTTATCAAGTTAATTACTGTTACTCAGCGCCACTTCATGTGTTTGTATTATTCTCTGGAAAAATATATGCAATTAGACTTTTTATGTGACATCCTGCTCTTTGTGTATGACTCATCAAGTGAGAGCGAAAACACTGAGGAGATGAAGAAGAAGAAGAAAGAAAAACCAGAAAAGCTACCCATGGTTGGTCCCATTGCTCTGGTAAGCTTTATTTCAGTCCAATTTAGGTTTCAGTATGCTTTAAAGCAGTGACGGAGCATTATTTTTCACATCCCTCAGTGCAAGTCTTTCTAATGTTTTTATAGTGTCATAAAATTCAACTGGGATGTTATGTAATGTGTTTGTGAATGAAACGAGCAGGCAACATGGAAGGTGGTATTAAGTTTAAGTGAAGTTATTCGGGTGACCAGAGTTTAAAGGTAAAATCTTGAATTAGCAGTCTTGTAATGATGTCTACAAACAACATTATTCTATCAGCATAACATCAAGGTGTATGTTGCTTTGTGTGTGTGTGTGTGTGTGTGTGTGTTTATGTGTGAGGTAAGAGGGGAAGCAGGGAAAGAGGATGGGAGGGCGACACATCCTCCTGTTGTTTGGGTGGACTTCTCAAAGTCCCCTGCTGTGGGAATATAATAGCTCCTTTAATGTCAAATAGCTAAACTTTTTTTCCCTGTTCTGATTGCATAATTCAACATTCTTCCACCCAGTGATTCACAGTCTACAGATCTGATTTCTGTTGTTCTCACTTTGATTTTTCCACACCTCTTCTTTTATGTGAGTGTAGTTCAGGTTTGCAGATGGCTTGGACGTTGCGCTGATTGGTGTTGGGATGATAATGTCCATGGTCAACGGGACAGTGCTTCCACTCATGTGTATTGTGTTTGGAGACATGACAGACAGCTTTATAGCTGATGCCTCATACATAAACTCCTCAAGTGAGTTTTCAGTTATGGATAGATGTTAGCGTTCCTAATAAGCTTAAAAAAGATATTAAGAAACAAAACATCTTTTAACAATGTCGTATGATAACATTTTGTCTTCAGATTCAACAATTACAAACACGACCTTAGAGGAGGAAATGACAGGGTAAGTTTATATGATTAATATAAAAAGACCAAAACTGTCACTGTTGGGGAAAATATCTCCAAACTGTTGAATTTCAATTTGATGGTTGTGTCTTTTTATATTTTATTAATATATATATATATATATATTGATACATATTTAATTTTATATCTTTAGAAATAAAATTGCATCCAGTATTAATTTCTTGTGACTTAAATAATCTTCTGAGATCAACTTTTATTGTGCTTTAGTCTTAGCAAATATTTAAAAGTTGTATGTCACAATGCTTCTCTTCTGCCAGCTATGCAGTCTACTACTCCATCATGGGGGCCTGCGTGCTGGTGGCAGCTTACATGCAGGTGGCCTTCTGGACGCTATCAGCAGGGCGGCAGGTCAAGCGCATCCGCACGTTGTTCTTCCACCGTATCATGCAGCAGGAAATAGGCTGGTTTGATGTCAATGAAACAGGAGAGCTCAACACACGTCTCACAGAGTGGGTATCAGGGAAATCACACACTTAAACTCATATTTCTCATTTTCATCTGAGGTTTAGCTGTGTAAAAGCCGTAATATCTTTATCAGGCCTGCTGAAAATATACTGTATGCAGCCATATTACTGACAACTATATCTCTTGTGCAACTAACAATTCTTTTGAATTTTACTTGCAGCTAATTTTATTAATCAGTAAACCTCTGAGATATTAGTATTAACTCATAATAATTTCAATAAGTCAATCATAATTTCTATTATCAAAGATTTACAATTAAAGAAGACAAATAAAATTAGTTAATATTCAAATACGAGAAGCTGGAATCTTTTTTTAATTAAAAAACAAAACTTAAAAAATTCCTTTTTTATCAGAATTGTTGCTCTACAAGAATTTTTTATTCCTTCCCCTTAAATTACCGCATTCAGATCAGGATTAATCAAGTTGCACATGTTTCACACGACAACACCCAAAATGATTTAATTCTTAGCATTTTAATGCTGCAGTGCTCTGAGGATCATTGGTGGACATGTTTTTATATTTGCATGAGCAGTGACGTCTATAAGATCCAGGAGGGTATTGGGGACAAGGTGGGGATGCTGATCCAGGCCTTCACCACCTTCATCGCATCCTTTGTCATTGGTTTCATCAAAGGCTGGAAACTAACTTTGGTCATCCTGGCTGTGAGTCCTGTGCTGGCCATTTCAGCAGGATTTTTCAGTAAGGTTAGCATCTCTCTGCGGTGTTTATGTTGTTTTTTTTAAGTCAGCATTGCCTTTATCCATCTTTTCACACAGCTCTATGCAGGTATTCTATCATAATCATCATGTCCTCCTTTTTGTCTGATAGGTGGTGACAAGTTTCACTTCTAAGGAGCAAACAGCGTATGCTAAAGCTGGAGCTGTAGCAGAAGAGGTGCTCTCTGCTATTAGGACTGTGTTTGCCTTTAGCGGTCAGGAAAAAGAGATAAAGAGGTGTGTACTCAATGTTTTATATGCCTGCATGTTTACGTGCATCTGCATCTCTTCTATCACATACAGTATTCTTGTGTCAAAACAGGCCTCACTGTGTTCTCAACTTATTATCAACTGGATACATCAACAGAGATTCCTTTAATAGTGTTAAAAAATATTTTAAAAGTTAGTGTTTGAATTGTAGTTATTCATAGATCTGTGATAATCATACTACTACTAATAATAATATTAATAATAACAATGATAATAATCATAATGTAAATGGTGGGATAAAACATTGTATTAATTGTTCATAGGTGCTTATGGACAGCTACCTGATAGCTTTCAATTACACTGGAGCATATGAAATCAAAAGTGTCACACTGAAAAACATGGTTTTGATGTATTACCATTCTGAATAAAAGTTATGACGGCAAATGTTGTTATTTTCTATTCAACAAGGTAGAAAATCTGTGTAGGGTGAGTAATTGTTGATCTATAAATGATCACAGTCCTAAGAAAAATCCCCCACAAGGCTGTAACTGAATGAAACCCATAAAAGAAACATGAGGATTTGATTAGTGTAGCCCACTGATGCAACATTTGTCCATGCCAAAGTATCCAGTTGTCATTGCAATCTAATTTATATGTAACCTGAACTTTGCCTTCCATTGAATTAGCACTTATGCTTGTGTCTGTTTGTGTGTTTCGCCACAGATATAATGAGAACTTGGAGGATGCTAAGAGGATGGGAATAAAAAAAGCCATGTCTTCTAATATCGCCATGGGCTTCACCTTCCTGATGATCTACTTGTCCTATGCTTTGGCCTTCTGGTATGGGAGTACTCTTATTCTAGATGGAGAGTACACCATTGGAACAGTACTCACTGTGAGTAGACACATTATTACAGAACTTATGACTACCTTGTCCCTCTAAGCATGGAAGGTTAGTGCAGCCAACACTGATGTGTGTGTGTGTGTGTGTGTGTGTGTGTGTCTTTAGGTATTCTTTGTTGTGATTATTGGGGCGTTCAGTATTGGACAGACTTCTCC
>JAPZDY010000025.1:11674485-11684975 GCA_029783645.1 Ctenochaetus hawaiiensis
CAAAATGTCAGCTGCCCACCTCATGATGCTAATAAATAAGGAGCCTGACATTGATAATCTGTCACATGAGGGAGAAGCACCGGTACATAACGCACACCAAACACAAAATTTATAACACAACTTTTGACATACATGCTAAAGTATCACTCTTCTCTCTCCTCTTTTAAAACTTCAGGAGAAATTCGATGGTAATGTGTACTTCGACAACGTCAAGTTTAACTACCCTTCACGCCCCGATATACCCATCCTTCAAGGGCTGAGTCTTCAGGTGAAAAAGGGAGAGACTCTGGCTTTGGTGGGGAGCAGCGGCTGTGGAAAGAGCACCACCATACAGCTGCTGGAGAGGTTCTACGACCCCAGAGAGGGGAGAGTGGTGAGAAGGAAAAAACACACCAATGCTCTTTGCTGCTGCCTCGCCCAATGCTTGTGCCTCTTCACCCAGTTAGTTAGCTAATGATTAGCTAGGCAGGGTGTTTATTGTTGTTTTACAGCACTTGACTGATGAGACAGGGAAACTAGACAGCATTATGAGGTCTGTGTAGCGTGTGTTCTTATCTTTACTGCACTAAACATGTCATATCATAATGGCATTGAGGAGAGTTGCTCACAGCCTTGTAAGAGAGACAAGAATCATACTGTGCCTTCTCCTGGTCACCATTTTTTTTTTCAAGGTCACTGTTTTAAAGCCCGTTCAGACCCTACTTAAAAATATTTTTATTTCTGATTCTTAATCAACAGTGGTTGAGGGACTTACAGAGAGATGAAGTCCCATTATTCAAACATATATATTTGTCAATTTAAAAGATAATTCTTCAAATCAATTAGGATGCAGTTTGTCTTAAAGATAGTTTAGTACCATCTAGTTTTATTTGCTCAGGGAACTTGATATCGCACAGAATATGTCACCACTACCAACATTACATTCACCTGAGCACGTTTCACTTCGTCTTCCTAGGACGAGGGTTAAAGTTTTCAACTGTTATCTTTTAAAATTTCTTTTATCATATTTTTAATTGAGGGTAAAATTCAAATTAGATCAAAAAAAATATATGTCTCTCTAGCTGGTAATAGTAGAGACATACTTAAAAGCTAAAATGAAAGAGAAGTTGGTGGAGACAAAAAGAGTCCAAAAAAATCATTATTGTAGATTTGAGACTTCAAGTCCCATCACTTATTTCTCAATCATTTCTAATACTTTTTTTTTCCATCAGGTGATGGACAGCAAAAACATAAAAGACCTGAACATCCACTGGTTGAGAGCCCAAATTGGCATCGTGTCTCAGGAGCCTGTGCTGTTTGACTGCACCTTGGCCGAAAACATTGCCTATGGAGACAACAGCCGCACTGTAACAATGGAGGAGATTGAAGCAGCTGCTAAAGCAGCCAACATTCACAACTTTATTGAAAGCCTGCCCCAGGTAACTGATGACAAGTTCTGTAATGCTCTTTACCTAGTCACTTTTTATATCCCACCATTATTATATTAAATAATGATCTTAAATTGTTTTTGAGAAGCTTGAATGTGTTTCGTAGAACTTAATATATTGTTTGTACTAATTAAAGGTAAAATAATGAAGATAGTGTTCAGGTTGGCACATCATTTTTAAATGAATGTTAAGCAATTGCTTTTGTGACTTTTTTTTGTTTAGTGAGTTCATAGCAAGTTGGGTGAACATTCAAAGTTGTGTTTTATAATATTTTAAAATATATGTAAGGTTTACAATAACTAATAATGGATAATAATTTACTTGAGATTTGATGCAAGAGCTCTTCTGAGGCCACCACTGCTTATAAATACTGAATAGTTTCAGATCTGTGGCTCCATTCTCATTATGATTAGCATCATTACACAATTTTTTCCAGGAAACTCTTCAGGAAATTAGCAGGGAATCATCTGCCAGTGTTACCAGACTGTTTCTAAAAGTAGAAACAAAGACATCAGTCCACAGTGACGTGTGCAGATACAAGATGCTTTTGTCATTAATTCTGACAGTTTAACAATATTATTTGCCTGCCTTCCTTCTTTGTATGAGCAGAAGTATAAAACTCAAGCAGGGGACAAGGGAACACAGCTGTCAGGTGGTCAGAAGCAGCGTGTTGCCATCGCCAGAGCCATCCTACGCAACCCCAAAGTGTTGCTTCTGGATGAGGCCACCTCAGCACTCGACACAGAGAGTGAAAAGGTGAGTGTTTTGTTACCAGTAGCTAAAGGAGATGAAATAAGTCTGTAGGACTACTGAAAACTTGAACAAGAAGATATTAAAAAAAAATAACCAAAATGAGCTATTTTACTGATATTGTATATGATGAAGATCTCCTAAAGCAGAAAATCTCTTTAGATATACCAAGTTGAAAATGAGTCAAGCATTTATTTCAGCTCAAAGGATCCTCAAATGACTGTGAATGTTTCAAAGAAATTCACAGTGTTAAATTAGGTCATTTTACATGGCTGTAAGTGTGGAAAAATAGAGTAGAAATAAATAATAATAGAATAATAGAAATAATAAAATAGAGTTTATAAATTATGGATGTAACTGTATTTCTATCCTAATCATGTTAAACATTTGACATAAATATCCATTAAATAATTCCAGAGATTTTATAAACAAGAAATATTCAATGAGTAATAAATTAAGTTTATAGATTAGTTTTGTATAGCAGAGAAAGACAGTTCATAGGTTTTAAATAGACCAAACAGCAGTGCTCTAGTGTTGCAGTCAACGCAAAGAGTATTCATCGTCAGTAAAATAAAGTAAAAATGCATTGTAATGAATTCAACATGCATCATGCCTGCAAGTGTCTTCAAAGCAGTCCAGTAATTATTAAAAAAAAAGTCCAAACAGATAGAGATATAGAAATAAAAAGTAAATGGATCTGGAGACAAAGATTCTTCAAATTTACATTTATGTGAGGTCATCATCGTCATCATCACTCTGCTCCTTCCAGGTGGTTCAGGATGCGTTGGACCAAGCCAGTAAAGGCAGGACTTGTATCATTGTGGCCCATCGGTTGTCTACCATCCAAAACGCCGACCGCATCGCTGTCTTCAAGGGAGGAGTGGTGGTTGAACAGGGAACACATCAACAGCTGCTGGCCAAGAAGGGAGTCTATCACATGCTGGTCACCAAACAGATGGGCCACAGGAGCAAATAAGAGGACAAGGAGAGGACTCGAGGAGGAATGCAGCACCAGTTTTTTCCAGAGGAGGGAATCGACCAAAAGCTTGTGCCTTTTATCATCAACTTCCTGCTTCACGCTAAAACACTAGGAGTCTGACTGTGCTCTCAGTCAGAAGTAAACATCTAAACTACTGTAATACTACTGTTTCTGTTGTTATTTTAAAGGGCCCTTTTCAAATATGATTCTTTGACATGTGACATCAGGAAAAGCAAGAGTGTAAATGATAAAATGATCAAATGAATGACTGAATTCCATCCAGCTGTGTCAGTTTCAGGGTTCTGGTAATGTGCGTGTTGATAAGGTCACTTGAGTATTATTAGCAACACTTATGCTTTTTCTGCTATGATCTGTGTGAGAAGGGCCCACTGTATCGTACCCTCTGATGTGTTTCCTTCCCTCCTTGTTTGAAAAATTCTACTCAACTTTGTGCCTCAAACACTGGGACTCATTTATGGCCAGTCCCTTTTTTCTCTTAAGGTGAACCTACATAATGAAAAGAAGCCTTATTTGTTGTTGATTTCTGGTGCCACCTTCTGTTAGCTTAAAAAATACTCGCAACAAATGTACAAATGATTAATGCTGCCAATACACTGGATTTATTATGGTTGACACTGGGATCATCAAAACAAATAATTTGTGCTCTGAAGTATATGTATTTAGCTACATTCTTTGATAAGTTATTGATCGCCATTATGCAGCTTTTGTCTGTATGTTTCTACCGTCTGATTTCATAACTCTGCAAAGGTTCCTGAACAGTTAGTGCAGAAAAATGTTGCATACAAAAAGTTGTGGAGATTAATTTTTTAAGTCACACACTTGGAATCCTGTTTTATTTCTGCAAGTGCACAGAATTACTAACATTTTGGGTAAATATGCTTGTATGTAACTATTAAAGTTTATATTCAGTTATTGAACAATCATCTCATCATCACTTAACTGGACAAAACTTCAGCTTAGATGGAGAAGATGGAAATCTCTTATCTTTATTTCAACTTAACTACATATCCAAAATCACTTTTTTTTTTGGTTTGTATAGATTTAAAATCAGAAACTATTTCAAAGATGCACAATCTTAATCATTTTGCTATTTATGAAAGTTATGTTAATCACAGACATCAGATTAGTAAAAGTTTTAAATGCAGCATAAATTTGGGGGAAAAAATCACAGTTTTAAGGTTCAGTGATGTTTTACAGCAGTTATGAACATTAAGACATCTTACACTTGACAGACTTGAGACCAAAAACAAATAAAGACTGCAGAGTCTGCAATACACATAAGGCCCAATAACCAAGTTTGTCAGGTTTTCATTCACTGAATGATGCAACAATCAGCAAAGCAACAGTTTAAGTGAACTACTGAAGTAATACAAAACTGCATGCAGTACTTCAATGGGCTGGAAGGCAACATATAGTTTCAAAAGGGTTAAATTAGAATTCTTACTTCTAAAATAAGGACAGGTTAAAAATAATGACAGTGCAACTTTCGTCCATATTTTTACATTGTTCACAATAATAAGCCATTGGTCCAGATTACAAATGACTAGGCTGTCAAACATAAATACAGAAGGCAGTTGTGTGTAAACTTCCTGTTATTTGAGTAAACTAACACAAGGTCATAGAGTAATATAGATTGGAAAACAGCAAAAAGGAAAGGCCAATAACTTTAGCCTCACAGCCAATTAAAGGATAAGTTCATAACTTTTAAAGGCTGCTCTGATACCTTTTAAGTGTCCATTTCAACAAACACTGAAGCAGTTTCTGTGTACTGACTCTCATCCTGCTCATACTGGCCCTTAAGAGATCATTTCCTTTTTGTGCTTCCAATGGGTAAAAAAAAATCTACAGTCCATGTTCTGTCCTTGTTCTTAGGTGACATGACTAAATTTGAATTGTTTCTTTAATGTTTAATATGTGTGTCTGTTGAGGTGACACTACTTATGTCTCCAGGCACTGGAAGACATGACAAGCAGGCACAAGAGAGGTGTAAAAAGGAAGAGGAGGGAGGAGATGGTCCAGCATCACCAGAATGGATTTCAACATCTAACTCAATAATCAAGGATTTATTTTGACAAAATAGTGTCAGTGATTATGACACAGTGGAAAGACAAACCAAGACGGTTTCAGTAAGTTTTAGTCTGTTATGTCTTGAGTTTAAATGATATGTGCTGTTCAATAATTTGACAAAGCAAATAGGCTCCAGTCACGGCAGGCAGCTTGTTAACTTGAGCAGACTCCTCAGCAGACATCAGTGGCAAAAAGGTACGGTTACTTTTTCACTTTCTGTTTTTTGAAATAATTCTGGCCACATTTCTCCTTTAAATGTGGATTAACACTGTCAGCATTTAACATTTAGCATTATTTTTTTTAAAAATTATACTTGTATCATGAAAATCAGAGAATAAGGAAAAATATATACACCCCAAAGGAACAAATGATTACACAAAGAGCTCTTATCTAGCACAATAAGAAACAGACAAATTACTTCTTATAATGCCAAAATGACTAGATTTCACTCAGATTACTGATTCTATACATTTGCATTGATCTGTGCTGAGAACATTACTATCACTAACTGTCGGTTATCAACTGAGGGTTTGTAAAGTTTGTGTGCATTAATATTCAAACCTGCTGAGGGCTAAAAGGTTATATTGTTTCTTATCTTGTGTTTAACTACTCTGTGTGCTGGTGTGAGCATTTAGAGCTGAGATGTGGTGGCCAGGTGGAGCATTTCGTGCAGAGAGCTGCTGAAGCTGTTGAACAGAGACACAGCATCTGTCTCATGGCAAGATTTCCAAGCTGACATGGAAATCACAATCCTAGAGAGAAAACAAGACAGTGTTGTAAGGATATGATTGCAGCTGCTGAAAAAGCAGACAAGGATCACCCAAATGAAAACTTTTAACCACTTAATAATGTTTATTCTGCTGAAGTTTTGACTTATTGTTCAGAAATCTTGACACTTGATTTTCAGAAAAAGAAGAAACATAATTTTGTCCACATGCTTGTCCTGCCTGCCCACCTGTCATCTCTGATGCGGTAGAAAAAGCCATAGCCATGATGCACCATGGGAGCCACAGCTCCCAGAACAGTGGTGTAGCCCACCAGGCTGGACGACAGCACAAAGTTACCACCGCCACCACTGCAGATACAAACACAACTCAGCTGAAGTCAGACAGAAAGAAAACATCTTAAACTGACCATTTATCAGAACGTCTGCTATGATCCAATATCTAACAAATCAAATCTCTTCAATTAGATTCAGTTTCAGTGAATTTGTTCCAGTTGATCATGTTGGCTCTCTACAAAAGCCTGCTCTGATGTTGTTTACGTAACATGAGCAACACAGAGATTTTTTTGTCTTCATAAAGCAAAGTGAAGAAGTACCTGTGTATCGAGTAAGGAACAGAAAATTAGTTTCATAAATGTTTAGTATATGACAACAGGTACATAATCAGATAAACAGTATGGACTAACTGTTTCTCTTGGCTTTAAAGTTAATACCTCTTTGCATAGAGGGGATCCAGGAAGAGATCTGGAGTGGGACGTCCTTCCTCTTTGGCAATAAGATACAACCCAAGCAGATGCCTGTCAAAACCTGGAAACAAAGTCGTATAACAACATGAATTAATATCAGAGACACAAACCCGTGAAGCCATTGTTAACATCTAAACAACATGAAACTAAAGCCAATGGTTCAAAGGCAATAAAAGCATCTGAAGAGCACCTTTTGAAACAAATCTATTGTTTTAAAAGGCCAAAAGTGCTACAAAGTGCATCAAACTGCATTGATGCTTCTAATGTTGACCCAGTTCTGCAGCAGTAGCTATTGAAAGAGAAGTTAAAGGAGTAAGAAGAACTGCACGCTGCTATGAATTCTTTCATGAGTTATGATCAAATCCAGCTATTCTGAGTTCTTCTCTTAGTTCTGTAATGCTGAGGTAAATGTAATAGTTTTTGGGTTTTGGGTTCACAGCTATGTAGCAGTAAAACTGGTTCTGCAGTTCACATGAAGGCTGTACATCTTTTCAGGCTTACAATGACAACTGCTTGAATTAATTTTTTTCCCCAGAATGGATTTGCTTTCAGTAAAACTTTCAAATGCAAACTCCTGTCTGTTTTCTTGGGAGTGATTTCAGTTTATTATGGCTGTGTGCCTGCAAACATGGAGAGGGTGGTGGAAAAAAATTCCATTATGAAACAATAACAGCTTCTTAGAAAAAGGTTGTCTAACTATCGAACAATAGTACGTAGGGATATAAACTGATTAGATGCATGACAAATGAACTAACCTTTTCCTTCCTGGGCCTCAGCCATCAGTTTGTTGTGCTTATGGAAGGCCTGCAGCATGGCTTTCCTCTTCACATCAACCTGATGGAAAATGTTTATGTACAAAGTCAAATAGTCCAACAATGCCTCCACCTCCCTGGTGAGAGTTATTTTTTCACAGTGTGAGGTTTCAAACAAACATACACTCACATTGCATGTGGGGTCCATCATAGCTTTACACCAGTTGACTGCCTCTGCGGTGCAGGGTCGCATCGTCTCCGTCCTGCCGTGGTAGAACTTGCGAGTCATTGCTGTCTCATAACAGCTTCCTGGCCTGAGAGGGGTAAGAAGCGATAATCAGGGCGAATCCCTTCTAAAGCCTAATTTATACTTCTGCATTGAATCTACACAGAGTTTAAGCTACAGTCTACACAAGTGGCCAACACCATGGTGGGCAATAACATTTTTGTGCTAGCGTGTCTGTGTTGCTCTGCAATTACGCTGACAAACCACTGCATAGCAGTGGAGCCTCTATAATGCTATGCTGATGTACTTCCTTTTTTATGCATTTCAGACAATAGGGACTGAATGTGAACAGATCAGACTACTTTTCATGTAATTACTGCTAATAAAAGAAGAGAGAAGATGTTGGAGGTAGTTTGTTTGACCACTGAACCAACTGAGGCAGAAGGAGGTAAATTCTAATCAGCTATAACAGACAATAACCAGTCACAGTTACTGCAGTCTGCATCATCATGACATGCAGGCTACAGCGTAGGGTATATGGCTATGCTGTATGTATAGATTTGTTGCAGATGTATAATTTAAACTTCAAACATCAGTTTTGTATCAAAATAGCCCGTCCATACTTTTTGTGCAATCTGTAGTAGGCCAACTGCATTGCCAGCTGGACAAAGGTGTCTGGATGCAGCTTCTTCTGTTTGATGGATGCTTTTCCAAACGCTGTGAAGGCGTAACACACAACCTGCAGGTCCTGTGCCTGTAAAACCAGCAACAGAGGTGTATCATACAGGTGCATGACTATGGACACTTGAAATCAGGCTTATTTAGTGTAGTAAGGTATTTAACATTGGCTCACTGATTCAAAGTATTGTTGTTTGGCAAGTCTGATGTCATTCCTGGCTTTTTCGTCCAGAGTAAACACAAGTTCCTTAGGAGGGGTAATGAGTCGGACTGCATCTGGGCCCTAAAAAACACAAGCATCAATGTTTAAAGAGTGGGCTGGTACATTTCAAGTGAACAAAATAGAACAAGAACTATTTCATATATTTGCAGAATAATTTGTCAGTAATTACCTTCCATTTGCCTTCTGTAGCTTTAACTTGTTGGTCCAGATACCAGCACATAGACACCAGTACCATGGCATCATATGGTGCATGCTAAAAACAAAAACAAACAAACAAAAAAAAATTGATTGATCAATTACTTTAATGGTTTAAGAATTATATATGTAAAGCAGAATTCTGGCTTTTTAACAAGAAGCATCCAATACAACAAGATAAGCAGCATAAAAATCTTAAGTCTAAACACTTGTCATACAGGCTTCGCAAGTTGTCTTGACACTCCTCTGGCACTACACACATGCAGAAACTTACATCACAGGTGGATCCAAAAGTGCCATCTGAGAAAACGATTGAATTATATGATTTGTCGCCCCAGCGGATGGTGGGGTTGCCTGTGAGGGCCTCCAGGGTCATCTGTGTTCGGAAATTACAATATCACCTAATCAGATGTACAACTCTTTTTTTAAAAAAAGTCTGTAAACGTTGTCATGCAATGAAAGATAATTCAACTTTATGCAGTCCGTACATTAGTGTAGTTCTCTGGAGTGGAGTAGGGTTTTGTTTCATCCAGAGATATGACAAACAAGCTGCTCTGGATGGTCTCCAGGATGGTCTCATTGCGTGGGTCAATGCTTATTAGATGCTCTCTGGCCTGCAGAGACAGTAAACAGTTGAGCACTGACAATACTGATCCACACAATAATACTACACACAATAATACAATACTGATGTTTGACTTTGTAATATGAGAACATTTTGTAAATGTAATTCATAATCTATTTTTGATCTTATTTTCTGGAAAGAAAACATGAGCACCCTTACCTTTGCCCAGCGCGTCCTCTCCTCTGTAGTGAGAGCACTCACTCCGTCTCCCTCTGGCTTTCCCTCACAGCACTCTTTCACATAGCTCAGCTGCCTATACAGGTTTACAAGCACACAAAATAAAACATGTTGAACCAGTGTTTCTATGGTGTTTCATAAGATAAATATAAAACCGTATATGAAGTTATTTTTCTTTCAAAACATCACAACCTAATAAAAAATTTACGAAGGCCCTTCAATTTACTAATAAACAATTTATAGTTTACAAGGCAAATGCATTTGTTTTGCAATTACAAAACACAGCTATCAAACAAATACACCACAAATTTCTAATAACTTGTGTTTTAGAGATATACAGAGCATGTCTTATAGGTATGAAATAAATATGTTCTACTTCTAAATCTCACATAACTTTTGGCAGAATTTCTTCTATTACTATTCCTCTATTAACTGTTCTCAGAGGACTGTCTCACAAATGTCCTCAGTAAGTTGCCCTCCACAACAGCAGGTGGAGCTGTTGCTCCAATCACACTCATTAAAAGCAGACCAGACCAAACAGAATATCCAGAATTACAAAAGTAAAATGAGCAGCATCAGCAGCAGTTAGTTCAAAGTCCCAGCCTTTCAAAAGGAAGCTTCTGTTCCAGATTTCAGTTTGTTCATCATGTGTCTAGTTTTAGGTGTGTGGTTCCATATTTGGAATTTACTGAGTGTTGTGTCACTTATGGTCACTACCTGAATATTTCTGGAGGAGTGAGTATTTGTCCATCACAGACTGCGTCAAATGTGAAGATTCGTCCACGACAAATCACAACCAAATGTGAGGGGCAAGGACCTTCAGTCTCTGTGACACAGCACAACAAACAAATTACAAAACAGTGATAGTGACAGTTGGACTGAAAAAGTGTACTTAGAGTA
>JAPZDY010000025.1:11686741-11702222 GCA_029783645.1 Ctenochaetus hawaiiensis
GTGTCCACTGTAGCCTCATACTCTTTTTCAGATGCAAAAGGACGAACTGATGGAAGACAAGCAGTGCACAATTAGTCAGTCAATCATGTAAGAGCACCAGCCTCTGGGCAGTGAGAGTAGGCATCTTCTGTTCTAACAACTATGGATTTAAAAAAGATTAGGAAATGTACAAAATACTTAACAAACATGAAAACACAATCACACATGCAAATTAAAACAACTTATTTTTGCTTTAATTTAAATATCTGCAACAGTATTCAGGCCCTGTGGGAACCATGCTCGTTATCTTATCTTAACTATCAGCTAAATCAATCATGAGTCAGTTAAAAACCAAATAAAAAACAATGTCTTTGCGGGGCTAAACGGCAAAATTACACAATTACATCTGGCATACCATTAGTTTAGTTTCTTTATAAGGGAGAGAAATATTTACACAGACAAAAAAATTAGCAGCAGTTGGCCCTGTTAATTTCTGACTAACTGTTAATTATTTATAGTATACAAGTTTTTGAGTAAAAAGTTGAAGTTTGAATAGTAAACATTTACGAAATCTGAAACAGTGACACACTGTGCTTTCACCTGAATCCAGGTACTTAGAAAGGCTGATCTCCAAAGACGGGACAGGCAAGGATGGCAGGCTGCTTTGGTACTGGAAGGTCCTCTCTGGCAGAGACTCCAACAACTGATCAGCCATTTCCCCTATCTGTTACACAAATAGCATTCCCACTGACATGAATCTAGAGCTGACATTGTCTTTTGTCGTTGGTGTGATATTGTATGACTTAAAACTAAGTCCACAATTGATTAAAACCATCCGGAAAAGCAAACATTAACGTTGCAAATTTTGTCAAGAACCAAAAACCAGCCAGTGTACTTAATATGCAACAATTTATTCTGCAAAGTAAGACTAATTTCCCTAAAAAAATCTCAAATGGCTGATTTCATAAAAAAAATAATAAACTTCACAGGAAGTAACATTTAGATACCCTATGTGTTGTATTTGACAGGTGTTTCACGCAGAAAACAGTAACTTCAAGGAAGTCGTATGCAGCTAAGTACATGGGTTTAAATGGTAAAATGTGCCAGAGTTGTAAACGCATTAATTCCTTTTACGACCAGAAGACTCAAAAACATCGTAAGAGTAACATGACTACCAACTACTACTTTAACTGGTTGCAGTACGTTGACGTTAAGCTAGCAAACGTTAGCTACCGGGATAACATAGCAACTAGTATAATGAACGTCAACTGTTAATGTTCCAGTAGCTTACATTAGCTAATACTTAATGGTGGAAATAAGTTGGAAGTTAGGCTAACACTATGTAATGTCAACAATGTTTGACCTGGAAGCTAGGTTAAACTAACTCTCCGTGTTGACACCAAGTAACGTTCAAAGTTTGCACTAAAAGCTAGGTTAAAGTAACTTTCCACGTTTAAACCCTCAATATCTGATATGATAGTTAGGTTAAAAAAAAAAGATTTATAAACGTCTTACCAATCAAACACCGTGGCTGTATCAGCTTAATTTCTTCAAGAGATACCGATGTTAGCTTAATGCATCCATGCTGAACAAAAATTTAAAAAAATATCAGCTGTAAAATGTACTGTTTTAATCTCTTATTTATGTCTCCAGCTGAAGCTCCGCCCGTCATTTTCACCCCGGTGCCAGTAAAGATGCCAGCCCAGAAAATGTTTTGCGCAGGCGCAGTGCACTTGACTTGAAGTTTTTGCAGTGACAAAATGAGGCAAGTTATTGATTGTGAGTTTAAGTGATGCAGAAAGGTGAGAGATGGATCAAAATCGAAAAGACAAGAAAAGAGACAGTAAGACTTGAATCAAAATCAGAAAGTACACACAATATTTAATCCCTAATATTTTAATTCCTTTATAAAATAAACATGAATCAATTCAGGTAGACAAACTGATCCATAGGTCAACATGATGAAACATTTCTCAACAGCAAAAACAAACAATTCTTGCAAATATAAAGTGAATAGTTTGTTCCCCCAAACTCAGTTGCTTCATACTTTTGTGTACTTTTGGTCTGACTCTTTTTTTTTTACTTCTTTTTTTAACCACTCATTAGTTTTAGTACAGAGGATCCTTATGAGTCTATCTTCTATGCCCACATGTGCACTGAAACAAGTTTCTCTTCCTCTAATCTGTCCTCTTAACGCTTGTCATTACTAGAGCCTTCTCTTTCATGCATCAAGTGTAAATGATGGGGGACAAAATAAATAAAATTATAAAAAATGTAGTCTTTGTTCTGAGCAAAAATTACCTCACTTTGTAGTTTCTTAGATACCCCTAGCTTCTAAATTTTAAGTAGTCTATTTAACATTCCTGCATTAAACCCTACCATCACAGAGGTTTCATCCATGATTTTTGCTTGAATTGTTCCACAGAAGTGTTGATATCACTGTAAGGTCATTTGGTGCAAACTTGGTGCTGCTGAACTGAATTGAGATATACATAAAAGTGTTTTTTTATCATTTTGTCCACCCATTTATTTCAATGTTGTATTGAAGTAAAAAAAAATCAGTGTAGTCCAAAAATATAAACAAGAGTTCAGAAAGAGATTTTATTTCCAAAATGTGCGCACAAGGTTCACATTTGACAGCAATTATTTTTGTACTATTTTACTTAGGAATCAAGCTACACGCCAAAGTGCACACTCCACAATATATTGCTGTGTACATGTAAATTACAACAATAAACGACAGAAATTTGAGAAAATAGCGATTACCAAATTTTGTATTTTAAACTTCAAAAGATGCATAGAAGTTCAATATAAAAAAAAGACAAATCATTAAAAGAAATTACAGAAATTTTAAAATTAAACATTATCCTTCATAATTATGGCCTCTGAAAGCAGAAGGCTACTTGTTATATAGACAGCAGCATTGTTTTAGTAGTTGAGTTAGTAGACTGTTGTTTTCGCGTTAACTCAGCCTCTTCACTTTATTGCAACCGTTACATGCCATATTTGCCGATGACTTCTTTTGCAAGTGTAATGTAGGCTGTCATGGCATCTTCCTTTGACATTCCTGAAAGAGGGTGTAAATACAAAGAATTTGGGTTAAAAACAAAGAATCAATATGTCACTTTAACCATGTAGCTGCATGACTCCACAGTTAGCAGTGTCAGTTTGCTGATGGAATAGATTTCAAAGAAATTTTGTAGAGACATTTGTGGTTTCCCAGTAGGTAAATCACTGTAACTTTAGTAATCCCCTGACTTTTACGCTAGTGCCACCAGCAGATTGACATTTGTGGTTTGAGTATAATGCCTCAACAACTGCTGGACAAATTGTGTTGAAATTTGGTTTTGAATCATGTCCTCCTTAAGAAAAAATACTTGAGGAGGATAAATCCTCTAATTTATAACTAGTACCACCATCAGGTCAAAGTTCAGTTAATCAAATTTTGTGGTTTATGACATTTCTTCAAAACAAAGATTACAATCAACCTTGGCTGTGTTTATTGCTAATTATCAGTTGTTAGCATCTTAACATGCCAAACTACAGCACTACTGGCAAACATGAGGCAAAGGTCAGCTTACCACACCTGCCTTACAGCAGCACATTAGCGTGCTGACGTTAGCATTTGGCTTAAGGCTGTACAGTACCAAAGTACAGCCTTATAAAGCCACTAATATTGCAGCTGATTCTCAGCCTTGTTTAAACACTTCTGATATGTATGCAGGCATCTTTTGTTGCTCAGAAATAAGTAGTAAGTCACAGCTCATATCAGGTGACAAAGCCCTGTCTGTCAATTTTACTATCCATTTTTAGCTTGTTACCTTCCCGTGAGCTCCATGCATCCCACTTGGCTTTTCCTTTAAAGTCGAGCATTCCTGGTCTTTCTGCAATGATAATAACATACAGAGAGGGGGAAAGTTCAGGATTTCAGGCAGATTGCGTTGAAGTGATTCTAATTTTCTGCAGCAAGTCATACCAGTGTTAACATTTCCAATGGTTGCCTGCTTATAAAGGCCATAGAGATCCAGCAGCTCCTGGTCTGAAGGCCTTGTTTTCACGTTCTTCACATCCTCTGCCAACTTCTCAAACTCTGCCTGCATGCAACAGACAGTGCAAAAAGAAACAGTCAATGCCCTGTTTCTATGTATAAAATATTTCAAATGAGGACTTTGTGTTTGAATAGAATAAGCAATGATTATAGTTATAGTTTTTCTGCTATTTGCAAAGCCTGACAGTGGGTAACACTAAGATTATTTGGAGTGTGTTGTAATTACAGAGAATGAGAATGTGCATATTAATCAGTCACAAACAACACTTCATAAGTAATCTGAGCATAGTATTCTAGTCGTGGTACTGAGCCCGGGAAACCTTTTGTTGCACAAGTTGTACACAAACAATGGGCTTTTATTCGAGACTCTAGTGCTTTTCCACTTGAATAGTCTACTTTACAAAGGATGTGGGTCAGGACCGATTGATTATAGACCATATGAAACCCTTTCAAGATGGTAAAAAGTAAAAATCAAAACTTTAAAAAGGTAATATTTAAACGTCTCCAAAACAATTTGAAATCTTTGAATGGTAATATCTAAATCTGATCTATTTGTCAAACAGGTATTACAGGGTATTATCAAATATCTTATATTTTCTCCAATCAGTTCAAGCCAGACTCGGTTTCTCATTCATAATTCTGCATTATGACATAATATTCTCTTTTTTTTGGTCTCTTTCCACGCAATCCGTTCGCTGTAGCTTCAGCATCAAAAACACCACAGTCAGATTTACGTGTGCTAAATTTAGACTCGATTTTCTCTCATTTAACCTACCAATCCCACCCTTTTCAAATATGGATGACACCCATAGACAGCAGAATAAATCCACGTACACACCACATGCAGCGGAAGGCGTGAACACCCCGACCGCTGCAACCGTTAATCATTATTCAGCGATGAAGTAGCCTAGCCGACATCTCCGGTACACTGCTCAATAAAATGAAAACAACGACAGTTCCCATCTCACCTGAGACATTTTCGCAGATGCAGCCCCTTAATTCGGATAAAATGTACTTTCCCTGTCGGCTGGTCGCCTCTTCGCAGCTGTAATTGCAGCACAACTGATCAATGCAATACTGCCGGTCGCTGAAAGGCCTGCAGAGGAGGGAGCAGCAGAGGGCTGCGGAGGAGCTGATTGGCTGCCGTAACACACACCATACACACGCACATACACATACACACACTCACTTCACAAATGTAGGGAAAGGGTAACTGGTACTGAACTCATCCACAGTGTGTCAATTTCATGCTACTCTATTCTACTCTATACTCTATTCATATAGTTAAAAAAACGAATTATCTATCTATAGGGAGGAAATATCGTCATTTTACGGAACTACATTACTCTAAGCTATAGTTATTTTACATGTTTCAAGTTTGACACAAAAAACATTATTTTGCCTACAACATCAAACAACCCCTACAGTAAAAAAAAAGCTACTCATTCATCCACAGCCGATATTAAGTACAACTACGGCACAGTACAACTTCTACCACTGAAATGAAGAACATAAATTAAACATTTATGAAAATTTCAGCAGGGTTTGGCTCCGTTATAATGACAACACGTGTCCTTGAACACTGTAGCATGTCAAGACATGAATGCTGTACTGCACATGGAACGCTAGTGGGTGCTTTGAGTATTTTAAATAAAGTTTCTGTAATTCAAACAAGATGGCGTCCCCCTGTCATGCCGACGTGCTGTTGAATTGAAGATTTTGCTGTTGCTATCAGGTAAAGTAAATAAATGCCAATGTTTTTATCGGTTAAACCCTTGACTTTCATAGTGTTAATGCGCTCATAAGAAGGGACGTACGGAGTTCTATTACACTTGACCAAGCTGACTTATTTTGAGTGCAAATTTTAAAATTTTTCTGTGAACATCGTTTTTTCGTTTCGTAAATTTATCATTACGGTTGATGAAAAATATTTATTGGAATTATTCATCATCAAAAACAATGTGACAATATTGCGTGCTTGAAGATCTAATTATTGCTATGTTTTTAATCTATTTTCATTAACATGTATTTTGCCCTCCAATTAGTTCTTTCTCATATATTTAGCTGTTTTAATAGTTCCTTATTTTACTTCATTAGTTTGATAAATTTTTTTATTCTTTAATGTGTCTGCCTAACATCACCCCTTTACCCTGTTTGCTCATCACCCCCCAAACCTTTTTTAATTTTTTTTTTTAATGATTATTACATATTCTGCGTAGGACGTTTCACAGTTTAAAAAAGAAAACATGTATGTTCCCTTTGGTAGACAGTCTATGATTGATATATTTGGTGTGTGATTTCTTTTTTTTTACTTTATCGATGGAAGCAGTAAGAATTGTGTAATGTACTTTTAAGTAGATTTTTTCCTGTATATGACTAGTCTCTTGTTTTAATTTCAGAGAAAGTATGGCCACTGCAGGTAAGCCAGGTAAAAAAGAAATCAGGAGGCATATTCCAGCTAAGACCTCCTTCACCTCACCATTCAGTCCTAAATGGAACCCACTTCCTCAAAAAGACATGCATTTCATCCTGAAAACTCTTAAGGACAAACTGGTTTCCACCAGTCTTGAGAAGAAAGAGGTGAAAGTGTTTCGTCCGTGGAGGAAAAAGAAAGACCGGAAACCTGCTGCCACATCAGAATCTGTTCCTCAGGTGAGCCAGGATACGCAGGTGCAGGATTCTTCCAAAAACGGATGGACTGATAAGCAAGTTAGAGGACAACTGGCCATTGGCATCAATGAGGTCACCAAAGCCTTGGAGAGAAATGAACTGAAATTGTTGCTTGTGTGCAAATCAGTCAGGCCAAAACACATGACAGATCACCTAATTGAGCTGAGTGCAACGAGAGGTGTGCCGGCCTGCCAGGTGCCTCGGCTCAGCGAGAGTGTGTCGGAGCTTCTGGGGCTGAAAAGTGTCCTCGCGCTGGGGTTCAAACTGTGTGCCTCCAAAGATATTGAGGTGTTCACTGACACTGTTAATGCAATTAAAGCCAGAGTGCCTCCTCTTGATGTTGCGTGGCTACAAGGTGCAGCACCCAGCGTAACACAAGAAGACCCTGCTGACACGGAAGAGGAGGAAGATGGTGAGAAGAGGGGCCAGAAGAGGAAGCTTGAGACTGAATCTGAGAAGGTCACAGAGTTGGCCTCCTCCTGCACTTTGCATCCTCTCAAAGTGAAAAAAATAGTGGCTAACCCTGCAAGGAAAAAGAAAAGAAAGGTTAAGAAATAGCAAGTCAAATGAAACAGAAACACTGCCCATGTTAGATCTATTTATATAGGGTTTTTTGATGGGTTTTTTTTTGCTTTTGTTTTTTTTGGCGTTGGCCACTTAAAAATAGGACAATTTCTACTTGTCACCTTATAGCCCCAATGTGTACATGAACCATTTCCTCACCCAGGCTATTCCATGGAAAGATGATTTAAAAGGCCTGAAAAGGTGAAAATAGTCAGAAAAAATATCATATGTGATACACAGTTGAATATCTCTTGGCTTTGGAGTGCTGTTTTTAGAAAAGAAGCAATTAGAAAATGTTACCTCAGGCTCTGGAAAGTGTAATTTACAATAATAATTAAACCATATGCAGAGTAATGATTGTACATAAAATTATTAGTTGCCTGACGTTTAACATGATGTCAGCCTTTATTTTTTTTTTCTGTTAGGTCATTGACTCTCAAGGTCAATGTTTCACAATAGAAACGTTTTAGTTACATCTGGACAAAGATTAAAAAAAATGTTTGTTGAAATGATCATTTAAATTTTGTTAGGACCCTGGTGTTTTCTGAATTAAATTGTGGGAAATGATGTATCTTTCAAAGTCTTTTGTAAATGTGACTTAAGCTGAAACCAGAAATAAAATTCAGATTTCAACCAACTGAAAAGGATTCTGGGACAAGTCCATCCTAACAACTGTGAATGTTAAAACAGTAATATACTGTAAGCATGAGCCCCATCCAAGTAAAAAGAAGTACACTCATATTCCTTTTTAAAGTGAGTTTATTCAATCAAATATCCATGCTGGTATAGCTGACGTGTGTGTTTAAACAGATTATTATTTGCATGGGGTCATGTCTAAATGATGCTGGTACAAGTTCTTCAGCTTTTTCACAGCTTACAATGGATCTGAATAAAAATATTGTTCTTCAGTTAGAGAAAGCTGTATGTCATTTCAAAAGTACACCCCCACCCCCGAAATCCTAAAAAACAAAACAAAAAACATTTTAAATAAGGCAGGTACTTCAGATTGAGTTCTCACTAAAGGGTGTGGCTAATGGCAGCGCTAAAATCATCACTGCAGCAAAACTGACATGCTCAAAGCTCATTTGAACAGCCGCAGGCAACATGTCTGTGACACAACTGACATCCAAGAGGCACAGCGTTGACTCAATAACTCAGTGTCAGTGCTTAATTAGTGCCAGTAACATCTGTCTTTGTTTATGCAACTAGTTTAACCTTTCAATAGTAAAAAAAGAATCCTTGAACCCTGAAGCACTGGCTGTCCATTACTTATCCCATTCTTGCTATTATATAAAGGGATGAGAGGAAAATTACATCATACAGATAAAAAGAACAAAATGGCAGCAGTCTCTTCCTCTTAAATTATGCAGAGCCGCATGAACAGCAATGTCAAACATAAAGTAACAAACTCAGAGCAAAAAAGACAATTTTAAAACATATTAACCTTTGAATACACCAACAGCATCACTGAAGACACTCATCCTGCTCAGCTGAGCACAAGGAAATGCTAAACACTCCAAACCCTCAAAAGTTAGTTTCGGAGTTGCTTATTTGACTGGAAATTTTAGGGAAATACTGGAGAGAAACTAAACAGGAATTTTTGTCTTAAGACATTTTGCAAAGTACAATTACAAATATCAGAACTGTTCAAAGAGTCTCACACTTCATTTAGCTGCACGACACACTAAAAAAAATGACCCTTAGTATAATTTTCAGACACACAAATACAGTACCATAGAAAAAGAACAAACCAAGAAAGTAAAAAAAAAATGAACCTGGAAAAACAGGAAACACACAGATTTTAATTTGATGCGGCTGCTGATACAGGCTTTGCGATATTGAACCACTGTAACCGGAATACATGCTGATGTTAAATTATTCCCCAGAAACTCTTAATGTTGTGCTCAATTCTCTTTTTTAAATTTAACCGAGAGGTTGATTAAGAACATGTCTAGCATCCTTCAGCAGGCAAGGGAATTGATGGTTGCGTATGTATTAATAACAAAAATGTCCATGAGCTCAGAGATGTGCTTCTGGCCAAGCAGCTGCTTTAGAGGCAGCTTATTTACAATTTGCAACTAGCAACTGAAATTAGTAAGTGGTATTTTCTGTGTGTTGCATCAAATAAATTAACAAAAGAAAACTGACCTTGGCTGCCCCAAACTTACTTAGCAGAGAATGTTCCTCTTTTAATAGAAGCAACCCATTTTTACACTGTGACACTGTATCAAGACAAACTTTTTTTTTGTACAAATCTAAAATAACTCCTCTCAGACTTAACTTAATTGGTATCCTGATGTGTGTCTGGCCTTTGGTGCTGTAAATCTCACTGTCCTGTTTGTACATACACACTTTTCCAGTTAGTTACTCTTGCCTTTAATTTAACAGTCTTGCTTTATGGACAACACACCTTTCACATACAGATAACTGTAAGCTGTACTTGTCACTGCAAACAGGTTTATAACATGAAAACAGATCACATACTTTTTTAGAAACTGAGGTTTTACAGTATGTACCACGACCCAAGTGTTTGGAATCTGACCTCTTAATAAAAAAGAAAAAGAAAAAGAAAAAGAAGCATTTTGCTTGTTAAAAAAAAATTCAAAAATTGTGCTTTGTAGATGCAATACATTCTTCAAAAACCATTTAAACCCACATTGTCTGAACAAACTCAGTGACATCTACACTACTTATGAAGAAAATACTTTGGATCAGCCCTCCCAAACCCTAAACTCGCACTACAGGAATAAATATTATCTGGCTTTAAATGTACAGGTAACTATATATTAAACAAAAAAACATGTATACCAATGCACCAGTTGAATGAGTCCTTCCATGGAAATATCCTTTCTGTGTGTTATTTGATTGTGTTTTGTGTCTGTTAGTGGATATATTTGTCCTTTAAAAAGTTAAGATGATATTTTTCTCCAGAATGCTTGAAGAACAAGTTCTTTCTCCTAAATGTCAGCTATTACAGAAACACATTCTTAGCAGAGAAACTTCTGACCACAATGATATGAGACAGGAATAAAAACTTGTCATCTGCCCTCAAGAGCCTCTTATACTGCAAGTGTGTAGTTGCAAACTAACAGGTCTGTATTGTGATGATGTTTACTGGTTGATTATCATTTACAGAGTTCAGTGTCAGCATAATTAAATGACATGCCAGTCCCTTGTATCGAGGTGTCTGCTGAGGAAGAAGAACTAAACAGAACTCATAATGGCAAGGCATCCTCTTGTATGTCAAACTGCTTTAAATGTGAGTGTGCATGTCAGGAACATTGTACTGTATGAGTATCTCAGGCATAGCATGACTTCACATTCAGGATGTTGATGATTTAAGAGTTTCACCTCCGGGTGATCTGAGAATGTTGTTGATGACGGGTGAACCGCCTCCCAGTCTCCAAGTTGGTTTTGTTATTGTAGTTCTCATTGTCTAGCTTGGGCTACCTGTTGGTCCAGGTAAGGAATAGCCAAAGGTCAATGGTGACCTCCTGATCAATGTTTGTGTAGCAGTCATAAAAATAGCTGCTACTGAAGAACGAGGCCAACCTGAAAAAAAGAGGGTTACCTGGTGTTCAGTCTATTATTCACACTCTTAACGCACACGATTTAAACAATGATACATATATAAATAATACAATCACATCCACATTTACAAAGATTTGGCATTTTAACATAACATTTGGCCTGCTATTTTTTTAACTACAAAGTATGAAGGCTGCTGACAATAATTGTGTGTCAGCTCAGATAAATCATGCTGCTGACCTTATCAGGGTCCATAGGGGGACATTTCCAGTTGTAGAGATAATACTGCAGATTTCCATCTCCTATGCCGAACTTGAGCTTCTCCAGGAATACCTTATTCTCCATTAGATCCAAGGCATTGAACACATCAAAACCTTTCTGTTAAACACACACAAAAAAAGTCGAAAACTACATGTCATGATAATATTTGCTCTTAAAGGAGCTCTTAAAGCTAACCTCTCTTTTCTTAACTTTAAGTTAACAACTAATATTACCATAGAACAGTGTTATTATGTGAAAGTGTCTCGTTATGTTAGATCCCAAAGCTTTTATTTGTGAGACCTGCTGCTCTACTCTGCCTCTGATTTGCTTATTCAGATTTTTTTTTCTGAACTCAAATTAATCACTCCTTGTGCATAAACTTAACCATCACAACCAACAAAGGCAACTAATCAGAGGCAGGGTAGGACAGGACTTGCCGGGAAAAGCAGTGGGATCCTCAACAAAGTGGTAGTGTTTTACATTACCAGTTTGGCTAGGATCAGTGCATCATTCATTAAGTCCAGTAGCGGGGTTTGTGTATGAACATTGTAAAAAGAGTAAGCAGCCTTCAGGCTCCTATGGAGAGGGTGGTGCATCACAGTCGAGGGCAGAGTGTAGAAACTAGCAAAGTCTGTCAGAACACCACCAGCACCCTGTAATGAGAGAGGTACAACAAGTGTTTAAAACAGATTAAAGAATCAACAGACAGGTAAAAGGCATCATGAGGATAGAAGCTGATTCCAAATACCTCTACTACATATGTGTCAATTATGTTGTCCTGTGGCAAGAACCAGTGAGCCACCTCCTCCTCTCCCATAGAAGGTGCAAGCTGGAAACGTTTCAGGTATTTCTGTAGCAGTTCGGTGACCTGGTGAATGTCACGCCTCTCCATTGGCCGCAGACCTGGGGTCTTGGTGCTCTACATGGGTTGTAGAGAGAGAAAATGTCTATATGAATTCCTGCCATTAATGAGGATGTAAAGATGGATTTAGGTCTGACAAATTTAAGAGTTTACATCTGGTAATCTGTAGAGTTTCATAGTTCTTTGCAGAGTCATGTTTCTGCTCAGGTGAGAGAATTTAACTTCCACAAGCTTTCTGGGATTCAGAGAACGATGCCAATATCTGACAAAGACAGCGAAAAAAAAGACAGACAAACAGACAGAAAGAGTTAAATAACTTTCTGACACCATGTCCTTTGGGTTTCATGTGTGAAAGCTGCATAGCATACCTGCATGTGGACACAGGTTTAGGCAGTACCACTCCTGCTGTGTATACTGCCTGAAATATTCCTTCTAAATTCACCCTCCGTGTGATCTCTCTGATCAGCACTGGGGCAACACGTTTTGAACGCAGCTTCTTATGGACACACAAGAAGTTGATTTCAACCATCCTCTTCAGTCTGGAGCAGCAGAAGGAAAGAGGATGACTTGTACATTAACGTAAAAAGGGTTTCTATTGACTGAAATCACTGCTCTGCACCATGGGGATATGATTGATTATGAGTGCTTACGTGTCATAGACGCGTATTTCGGCAGGTATGGCACTGATGAAGCCAACAAGCTTCTTATTTGAGGACACTCTCACTCCACAATGCCACTGTGGTAACCATCCAGGTGGACGTAGAGCCCTGAGAGAGGGGAGGAGGTGTTAAGTGGGAGAGCAGACAGCTGAATACTGTAAACATACATATTGGTGAGCAGTTCATTATACATCAGTTAAGTAATAAATTAGAACACCACCAGGACAGAAAACTTACCATTTGAGAAAGTTGGGTGAATAATCAAACCTAAACATGTTGTCGTCATCCTCCACATAGTTCTCATTTAACAATGTGTACAACTCCTTCAACTGTAAAAGACATAGGAAATCATTTCAAATTCATCATATTTACTATGTCAGAGCTGAATTCAATTAACTGATTTCAAATTGAGAGAAAATAATTCTGCAACTCCTAATTATCAATTTTTAAGCTGAAATGGACAAAATTTAGCGGGCCTAGGTAATCAGATGTAAGAATTCCCCATTTGATCTTATGGATCAGATTGAATAATTTTGTGTTTTTTTTGACAAAACATTTGATAATGTTGCCTCTAGAATACTGTGATGGCCATGTCTCACTTTTTCTGATGCTTCAAAGCCTCCAAAACTAACTGAGAAAGTAATGGAAAGATAATGAAAATAATCATTAGCAGCAGCTCTAATGATATGTGATGTAAGTGCCTGAGGCAAGCATTGTACTTACGACATCTGCACTGCTGAGATCCAGAGTGTCCCACATAAAGCCTTGAGGTAAGGAATATGGCTCCTGTCTAATGTTTTCCTTGTCTGCTTCTATCGGCCCATGACTCGTCACCACCTCATCTGCAAAAATAGCACAGCTCTCATCAAAGACAAAAAAACATTTTTCAATCACCACATTTTCGACTAACCATAAATATCCTGTATTTGCATTGTGTGCAGGTGACACTGGTCCTGACCCATTAATACCTGAAGTTTCTTTTTGAAATTGGTTGGTAAAAGTGCTGACAGCAATAACTTTTGCTTCTGTTGGTCCCATGTTGACCGGGCAGACACATGGCACTAGCACTCCTGTGCAGACCTGATATTGGGCCAACAGTTGTCATGGAAACAGCTTAATCTAATGCCACTAAGTATGCCTGGACCCCCACCGAACTTTACAGCTGACATGCTTTTGGGACACTTGGCTTCGTCTGAGTTACACAGACTATTATGAAACACACCCAGTAGATGGCACTGGTGCAAAGAAATGTCTTTAAGAAAGATAATGCTCAAGCCTCTGCTTTCAGTTAAACTGGTAGGGAATGTAAGCAATTTCTGTAATCATCCATTAGCCATTATAATTATTAATTATAACTCAATCATTAAGTGCTCCATGAGCTATCAAATGGCTTTCTGTAATAAAACTGGTCAAACACGACATGAATAATATGTACAGGTTCACATAAATTAGATTTAAATTTAAATTTATCAGATGACACTTTCTCCATCAGTTATGTAAGTACTTACTTAACTTCGGCACGGGCTGGGTGTCCCAGAATTGGTATTTGTGCTTAGCTGCTTCATCAATGCTCTTTGCTGGACCCTGGCAGGACAGCAGTTCCATGGCTCTTTGGATATCCTGCAGCTTCTGGATGGGCAAACCAGGGTTCTAGATATAGACAGGGTGTACAATGACAAGGACAGTGAGCCTTAAGAATGAACACACAGCACAAAAAAACCTTTCACTCCACACATTACCTGACATACAACCACATGTGACAAACAGTCCCTCCATATTATCTGTTCAAACTAGACTATCACTAACCTACAATACTTTATTAACACTGTGTACTAACTACACACAGTACTAATATCCACAACTATGAATTAGTACATGCTTTGGTCAGACACGGTTACTGGGCATGTCTTTATATGCACATAGTAAGAGAATCTCACAGTGTACAGGTTTCTGATTAAATTAAAATAATAAAATTAAACTAAAATCATAGAATTTATTCTCACGTACATAATCATACAAATTATGGTATAGTGAAATTCATATTATTCCTAATAAATTCTAGTGATGAATCCTTAAACCATTTTTTTCTTTTGTTGCCTTAGTTAATAGAGTCTGTAATTCTAGAAATTACACTAGTTTTAAAGGATTTGACCCTTGTGTCATGTTAGTAAGATTCTGCATTTTCTTGTATAGGTCCAGATGCATCTTTGCCTTTTTTTTCTCATTTAACAATCCACTTACCATTCTGTTTTCTTAGATTTTTAATCTTAATCCAATCTTATTTTAAGATGGTAACAATTACAATTTTTTCCTCTAAACTGCTGTTAGCTTTGCACCTTCATTTAAATATGCAGATCATCATATGATTAACTACTCACATAATTCAAGCTGAGCAAGCACCTGGACACAAGACAGATGGTGATTAAAAAATGGACATAGTATACTGTATATAAGATGTATCAGGCCGCTATAGGTATCAGACAGTATTAATGTTTCATCGTGGGGCTCGTCCTAGTTTCCTCAAACTGGGATATGATTTGTACATAAAGCTAAGTAAATGTGCACAGTGTTTCAAGATTACTTAATGTTAGCTTACTAAATTTAGAGCTGTGTTCCCCAGACTTAGTTTCAAGACCTGAAACAGGTCACAGACTTGTTTTAGATTAGGTAAAAATGGCAGAAAAATTATCTTCCTTATTAGAATAAAAAAAGATCACTATATTTTACTACACTAGTCTGTTTAGCTCATGATCCCCCCACTCCCACCCCTCAAAAAGGCCATTGTATGAAATGGTGAGAAACCTAACATTACTTTTTGTACTTGACTACACTGCCCACACTGGCTTGTATATTGAGTGGATTTTTCTTCTGCTTTATTTGTTTTAATTTTTCAGTCCAATTTAATAGCAC
>JAPZDY010000025.1:11704355-11714531 GCA_029783645.1 Ctenochaetus hawaiiensis
AATTTAATAGCACCAGTATGGAATGAGACGGTGAGAAACTTAACAGTACACTTGGAAAATTTTATTATTGCTATGCCGTATTATTATACATAAATGTCTTGGGGGGCGTGTCTTGAGCAGAAAGTGTTTAGGAACCCCTGCTGTCCTGATGGCGATGCTGGGTTTTTGTAGGCCACGAGAAAGGTGTAAACTAAGGTTTGATAACCTCTATTGACCCATACACACCGATGGCAACTGGTCAGGTTTTTCGTGTGCTGCTTATGTGTAAAATGACTATTTCCCCTTATTAACTTATTACAGTTACCCTATCTACATCAGCCAAGTGACTCAACCAAGTTAGAGTTTTAGTTTTGGGTTTTAGACCCTGCCATTAAGGGGTATGAGCACATTTCAGTGGGTCATCACCGCACCTTGATCTCCTGAGAGTCAGAGGCAGAGTCAGACTTGGCTCCCCCCGAGCTTGGCTTCTCTTTCTTCCTCTTCTGCTTCTTCTTCTTCCTCTTGGCCCCTAAATCTCCCCCTGGACTCCTACGAATTTAAACATATCAAAGCGCATCATTGATAGACGCGCAGAGTTTTCTGACTTATTTTATTTTCGACACACATAAACACACGCACACAACCAAAGCAGCAGCGAGCTAACGTTAGCTACCATAGCAACGACTGACAGCTGAGCTAAGCTAACGTTAGCTAACTAACGGTTTGTCTGAACGGCTGGCTGTCATCATGTCATTCAGTCAGGAGCTGATAGTATAAATTTGTACCTGAAGCGAACACAGTTAAAACTACAAAAATGCTTATACTACACAGGTTAAAAGCAGCAATTCTCCTGTGGTTACTAGCTTGAAATGACGGCCTTATTACAAACAGCTTGGCTATGTTTGTGTCGGCTAACGTTAGCTAACGGCGCTAGCTATTGCCGACCTAGCACACACATAAACAGGCAGCGCACAAACAGGCTGTCTGAAATAACGTTACTGCGTTTCCCGACCGGACAGGACAGGCCATCCTTACCCTTGCATATGTTCATTCTCCTCTTCGTTGTCTCCGTCTATCCCGCAGGTATCCTGGTCGTCTAGCTCCAGGCTTTGCTGACTGGCCGCGGATTCACTATCCTCCGCCATCATTAAAATGTTTTTAAAATTTGCCAGCCACCGTATGATTGAGATCACGGGCGACGGGCGAGAGATAGAAAAACAAAGAAAATGCCGAAGGAAAGCGCACCGCCTAGAGGCCAATTGAGGGAAAAAGAGCCAAACTCCTTTATCCTTTGACGCGGAACACGGTATCAAACTATTATCTTATTTCAGGAATAACTGGACTAGCTATCTCCATTAACATTATCTCGGTTTTCTGTCGGGCGTGGTAAATAGATTAAACACAACTTTATTGTCATATGCTGCATGTGAGGACAATATAGTTAAAGCGAAAATATAGTTCTTATAACTACAGCAGACTCCAATTAGACAAACTTATATCACCTGGTAATGAAGCAGAGCCATATTTATATTGTACTACAGGTATGGTGCAAATTCACAAACAATCTATCACAGCATAACATATACATTTTATGATAAAATATAAAAATCCAATATAAAAATCCATTATATATATATATAAGTTAAGCCATTAAAAGGCATTTTACTCATACATTTTTGGCCCTTTGGTAATAGACTGACTTAAGAAACCATAAATACAGCTTGACTGTTAAATTGTAATATTCCTTTTACTAACACTTAATCATATTTATAAAATGTGTTAAAACATTATGATCCCCTCAAGTGTTGACACATGAACATATTTAATCAGTAATACTGAAATATTCCCTGCATTCAGTCTTATTAATATTGATAATAAAGGAGGGGCTCCCTAAAGAAAACATGATTGCATCAAAAGTCTGAAAAAAGTTATCAATAATAGGACATGAGAAATTTGAAAAATAAAATGTATCTTTGCATACTGTCAATATTTTTTCCAGATTTGTTCAATTATACAAACACACATTTTTTTCAGTTTTTGCTGTTTATTCGGAATAATAGGCTTCAAATATAATGCAGTCAACCAAGTTACACACTTTGGATGCTATACTGAAACTCATCCCTAGAATTGGAGGTTGCTGTGGGATACCAAGAGTGAAGAGGCCATTTCCAACACCAACTCATACATCATTTTGACCAGGTAGAGGAAAGGAAAGAACTATACACACTCTGTTATATGATTGCTATGACTATATGATCCTTGAGTGGATGTATGTGGATTTTATTTCTCAGCGCTCTCACAGCAACATTGCAGATGAACACTACCACCCACCAGGCGCGCGTAAACACATTCAAGACAAACATTCACCCTTTAAAAACACAAAAATAAGAAAATGCACTGAATTGACCTGCAGTGTAGCTTCACATACAATCACACTTAGTGTTATCTATCTCCTCCTACACTGAAAACTTCAGTGAATCTTTAACTGCTCAGAGATTGGTGTCTTGCTGATTACTGTAGAGGATTTTACAATTGCAGCAGCTGGTAGACATTTTCGGAGAGGTCTGCAGTGTAGCTTGTAACACGCTAGTGCTGAGGAAAGTTTACTGCATGCTTTCTTTCACAAGTGGGAGAGAAAGGGAGGGCTGAGGTAGAGGAGAAAAGCAGAAGGCAAAAGAAGGCAAGAAATAAATAAGGTAATTTGTTCCACAAATCTGTTGTAGAGTAAGGTTGTTCAAAGGCACTTGGAACATGAGGAAATGGTAAACAATTAAGGTGAAGCACAGCATGCAAAGAAGTTTGGTTTCAGATAGAACTTATGCAGTATGTGTTCATTTTAGTACATCTAACAGTAAGGCGGGTGAAGAAGAAAAGCCCTTAACATATTTAAAGAAATAAAAATGGCCTATTTTCAGGTAAAATACTTCATGTTGGCAATTAAAATCATAGTGATTAAAATTACAAAAAAAGGCATCTTAAGCAGCCGTAAAAAAGTGATGCATAGCCTTTAGAGCAAAAATATGCCAGTCAGTGGTTCAACAATTACAAAAACCTTCATATTATTACACCTCACAATTATTTTGGGTGGAACTACAGTTTCGTAGTGGTAATATAACCTTGCCCACCAGCATAGTGGTCTGTCACATTATCTGATCATGTTGCAGTGCGGATAGTGGTTTAATTTCTTCAGTCAAACAACTTAATCCCCCTTGTAAATCATGTAAACACCCATACAGCCTTTTGACGGGCCAGATTTAATTCTGGCATCACACTCAAAACATTTGAAGTACAGGATTTACGTGTTTATGTCAGGAGTGATTCTTGTGCAGAAACACACCATATGACTTTTACCTTTCTAAAAAAATCACTTGCTGTATTTTACACAGGGCTCCAGAATCTTAAAAAAAAGAGTCAGGATGGGTTATAATCCCTGTTTAAAGAAGTGTGGCGTGTTTCCCACTTATGCCGGTTCTTTACAGTCAGTGGACTGAGGCCAATATGGCTCAAGAATACTACAGTTCCTTTATGTTTACAAGGCTATTTATAAAAAAGGCATATATTTGTTGTGCATAAAATATTCCAACTTCTTGCCTCCAAAGTCCATTTGTCTCCCTCAGGATATTTGTACATGGTGCCTGATGAGTGGTCTGTTTATGTAGGGTGTCGTGAGGATGACAAAGTGGAGTAAAACAGTGGCTATTTCATTAAGGGGACCTGAAAGTTCCTGAAAGTCATGACTGATTCATGTTCTGGACTAGAAGGTATCCCAGTGCTGAAATATTCTCTCAGTGCTATAATAACAAAAAACAAAGGGCTTCAATTTAATGGTCACATCCTTCACGTTCTTGTCCAGCCAAAGAGCGAGTCGTGATTTAAGAACAGATTCACATTTTTTCAAGTTTACCTAAAAACCCAACTGACACGTCTGTACGTACAATTGAAGTGTTTTTACCACTGTAGTTGTTCCTCTTGTTCACACCAGCAGCAAACACATCTTTTACTTAAGAAATGTCATCACATACAAAATGAGGACAAAATCCACAGTCCTTGCTCTGTGTAAAAATGCTTTTTAAAGTTCAACCAAAGCTAATATCTGTCTCGAGTTAGACAAGCTAAGTTACAGTCTTTTTGTATGAACTTCCTCTTTGTACTTCGTTGCTGAGTCAGAGTACACCAACCACTTTCAGATCAAAACCATAACTGTTTGATACATTCTTGTATCAGTTAATAGTTGCTCTTAATCCTCCGCTATTCAATTTAAAGGGGCACCTTGCAATAATATACAGTATCCTTAAGACTTGTACTATGTATAGAATGTATATAGTATATATATATGGTATATAATATAACAAAGCCCTAGCCTCAAAAGTCATTATGTTTTTTAAAGTAAAAAGTAAAAGATTGGTAATATATTTAACCAAACTGGTACCATAAAGTGTGCCCAATTATTAGTTAGTGGTTTCTGTTTGCAATGTAACCATGAACATAAAGGCGACTAAAAGTAGATTACTTGTAGACAGAAGAAAACCTAAAAATAAGATAAGATAATGACATATAATGATGCAAAAAGATGAAGTGATACTGAATCTAAAAATATACTTATGTCTGTGTTAACATGTGACTGACGACTGATTTTTGACTCAAGCGAAGGAAAATCTCACAGTTGCATCTGACTGAAAAAAAACCCATAACATACAGTAAATTTACTTGAAAAGAACCAGTATGTACAGGAGGAACCAGTACAGCTACCTGAAAACACTTTCAATTTACGTACAGACAATTCAGAATGTCAACCTATCCTTTAAGTGGTCATCTGTAGATTATTTAAGGTTGAAGGCCAGTAGAGGTCGCTCCTCTCTCCTTTGCCAGGGACTCTTCTTCTCCTCCTCTCCATCCTCATGAGCAGCATCGCCATCAGGAGAGACTGACAGCAGCGTATGATCAGTCCTGAAAGTCTCTCCCTCTGGTGTTGGCAGGGGAGGAGAAGAAGCAGGAGATGAAGAGGAAAGTGAGGGTGGTTCTTCATGTATTTGAACCCCCTCAACTCTTTTCACCTCCACATCCCCTCTCTGACCCTCTGGCTTCTCTGACAGGATGGATCCTGTTTTACTGTCCTGTGGGCTGCACTTGGGCGTCTCCTCCTCGCTGCCTCCATCCAGATCATCCACGTACACCAGCTGGGTGTAGGCCATGGCTGGTGTTGTGCTCTTTGATTTGTCTTTCTCTATCTCTCTTTCCTCCCGCTCGCCGTCCCGCCCCCTGCGGCCCGTTCTCGGCTCGTTCAGGTCCACACCAGAGTCCAGACTGGCATCGTTGCTGTTGCCACGCCTCCCACTGCTGCCATTACCTTGCTGACCTCCACCACTTGGCGTGTTGCCGTGGCAACCTGCCCTCTGGAGGTCGATGTAGGAGTGGCGAATATGAGCGTTGGAGCGTCCATCAAGTGAGACAAACCAGGCTCGCGGGTGAGGTAGAGGCTTCCCTCCTCTTAGCTCCATTAAAGTCTTTTCAGCTAACAAGGTGTCCTCACTGTTTATTTCCACGAGACCCGATTCCCCAAGTGCTGCTGGGATGGACAGAGACTCTGAAAGGCCGATCTGCTCTCCGTCACCCTGGCTGGTGGGACCTGGGGTGCAGTCTTTGGGAGTCTGGCCCAGAGGCTGCTGGGAATGTGAGGCATTGAGCTCAGCCTGGATGGTCTCCAAGTCACTCTGCTGGTCAGTCTGCAGCAGGAGCGCCTGACCAGACAGAGGGTGCTCGCCAGGCAGACGCATATAGTGTGCTGGGATCACCAGTGTAGGGCGCACTCTCGGATAGCCTTCTCCTCCACTCAGCAGATCCACGGAGCCACAGCAGAGCAGCTGGCCCGGTCGAGTGAGTGATGGGAGATTGGGACGCTCCAGGTGGTCTACAGAGCGGGACAGAAGGTAGTCAGGAGCTCTGCACTCACACCCCTCCCCTCTGATGGGGGAGTGAGGAGGAGAAGTAGGTGAGATGGAATTAACAATCCCAACGCTGCTCAGCTGGTTAGTTGACACCTGACCATGATTGGCTGATGACAGTGCATCTGAAATCAGGTTGCCGGATGAGCAGACGGAGGTGTATGATTGACGGTAGCCCTGATCTGTTCCGGATGAGAGGGCTGCCTTTAATTGAAAAGTCTCCACAGATTGCCGGCAGTCTCTGCTGCGAGGCGTCAGATTGCCAAGAGATGAGCCATGATGGCTGTTGTTACCCAGTGAGGAGCGGCTGTGTTTGCTGTGATGGATTATATTGTGTTGACGCTGATTGTCTTGGTGATCATATGAGAAAGGCTTCAGCATCGGTGTGGTCATGTCAGGCTCAGTTGCTGTGGAAACAAGCTCCAGCTGCGCCTAAAGACAACAAAATGTGTGTGAGAAACTTTTTGAGTATACTTTATATAGCTTGGTATAGTGCAGACACAAACCAAGGAAAATCAAATCTAAGTTATTTTATTCAGAGACAAATTAAGAGCAGTTTTGAAACAGTGCTGATTCTTAGTAGTTTAAGACAATTTTTTCTTTCTCTTCCCACCACAGGGATGTTAGATTAAGGGTTCAGCTACAATACAGCACCTTCACTGAACTTGAAGGGGATTAATTTTATACCTTGGGACCCATAAGCTGAGCAGATGTGCTCCTGACATAGTGAGCCAGAACCAAGCAGATCAGGTCTTAATTAAGTGCTTCCTTTGTTTGAAAGACAGTGAATCATAGATTAGTGCTTGAATCACTCTGTAAAAGAGGCAGACCTCGTTGCTGATGAGGTTCAGGTGGGACATGGAGGTAGCTTGATCCCTCTTACTGCCGTCCAGACCAGAGGAGACGGTGAGCTTGCGATGAGACACACGAGGTTTTAAACAACGACGCCTAAACAACAAAAAAAGAAATTATGTTTTAATCTGAGTAATCTGTCTGACTTCAAATACTTTTTCTTTCACAAATACTGTGATATAAACAGGCAGGAAAGCTTGTATTTACAGCAGATTGTATAGTATTACTACTGGTTACAACAGTTACATAGTAAAAACAAACCCTATGATTCTGTCAGTGGAAAAATCAATACTTAATAATATGTATCTTACAAGCAGTGGACTAATCTGGCAACTTCTAACAGTTTATCATTTGGGACATGTTGCTCTAGAAAACAGTTTCACAAACCTGCAGTAGTACAACAGGAGGCAGAGCAGACAGAGCAGGATGAGGGCCATGCCTCCTAGAATAGCTAACAGAAACACGGTGTGATACGTGCTTATGTCTTTTGCAAACACTGGACCTGTTGGACAGACAAGAGGTGGGGAAAAGAGAGGATCGTCAAGGTCTATAAAAAGTTGAGTTCATAAAGAAACAGATTTTATGCGAAACAGGTTTGTCTTTGCCTTTCTTTTAGTATTATCATTAGTTACAGCTATGACTTAAGGTATACTCTACATCTATTTGCAACACAGTATACAAAAAAATGATGAGAGCATATTTCTGAAACGCCTAAATATATTTCTGTTATTGTACATATAACCTGTGTCAGAGCAGTTTCTTACCTGAGTGTAGTGGAGACATGGCGGCCACCCAGTACCCCAGTTGAGGAGCAATGTAGGTCAGACTGAGCTGGTTGCCCTCCTTCTGCACATGACCCAAACTGCTCTTTATCCACGCACCTGCACACACAATCACAGAGGTTGAAATCAAATTTCACAAAAATTGTTGTGAATCAGAGCCATCTTCAAAAAGTGCTGATGCAGCTCTCAACAACTCATGATGGACAAGGCAGCACTCCGCTCCACTACATTCAGATACCTGTCAAGTGTAATTTTTTAATGCTAAATCTTGTTTAGAACCTGTTTCTCAATTATAATTACTTAAGTATGAAATCATAGTGAAAAACCAGTAAAGACATAGATTTTTCCAGTATATCACAGTTATATTTATAAGTTACTTCTAATGAAAAAAACAAATTAAATAAATGCAACCCAGAACCAGATAAAAAGCAAGAAATGGATGGATTCATCAATTACAGATTAATTATGGTATAAATATTTGCTTGACAACGAACAGGTAGACGCAGAAACATTTTACAACCAACATTACTGGCCAAGACTTTGAAAAAAGACTTCTTAAATATTTTTAGATGGCTAAATTCAGAACTTTTAAAGACTTTTCAATTTGACTAAAGATGATGCAATGGGAAAACAAGCTCTGTAGTATGAGGAGAAAAGTGTTTTGGCAATACTTAAGTCACCCACAAGGAGGCAGCATGCTCAGTTTAATGTCACTAACAGCTTATGAATAGAAGCACAATAGCAGCTCCAGCAGTTGCCAGCTCTAAAAACCACAATAAAGCCAAAAGCACTGATTGATTGGCTCACAGTAAATCTTTTCCAAAAGGAAACATTCAGTAGTGCCTTCACACTTCCCCTCCTTTGGGTCACAGGACACAAATGGTGGGAGCTACTTTGTTCCTCTGTTTATTCGCAGCTATACAACATCAACTAGACAAGAGTTTGCATCGATCTTAGGGAGAGGGGAAACAAAAAGAGAAGGAGAGGATATTTAATGAGGAGAGACAAATAAATAAGACCTAAGACAGGAATAAAAACATAACAAGGAGAGGAAATAACAGCAGCAAGGAGAAGAAATGGAGGGAGAGATAAGGGAAAAAGGCCCAAGTTAGCAGGGGCAAAGAGACAGGAGGCTGTGTGAGTCAGCACCTCTCTCTCTCTCTCTCTGCCCCCCCCCCCCCCCCCCCAACACACACACACACACTCTCTCACACACACACTGCCTGGTGCCCAGCCCTGCCAGGATTCACCCTGGTTCAGTCAGCTTGTTTCCTCAGGGGAGTCCTCTCTCTATGCAACTGACCTGTTTGATGCTGACATTTAATGACTCCACTCCCATGTGTCTATTCAACTCACTGCAGAGAGTCCAGCAGCTGCTATGACACAATGCAAACACCAATAACACCGATTCAGCCCAAATATTTCTTCTGTTTCCCACCCATTAACGCAAAGTCAACACGGCTGACACTGCCTCTTTTCTTTTTTGTTTACTTTCAGAGATTAACAGATAGTCCGTTCATCTGAGGAAGCTGTCCTCACTTGCATCATCAGACTCCTCTCAGGATGAAGTTCTGTCTGTTTACAAATGACACAAACAGCTAATCGTGATCTATTTGTATATGACATTGTTTTGCCCCACGGGCCATTAACACGTAACAAAACATCAGAGGATGTCAGTTATACAGGAGAAACAGGTTTTTGTGTGTAGCCCATTTTGCACACTTTGTCAATAAAACTAGCTTCTTTGTGAGGGAGCTTTTATCAGCCTGCAGTATTCCTCCAAAAGGCACCAGACAGATTTAATAGTTCTTTCTTTGTGTCTGTTTTTATCCTAAATTTAACACACAAATAACCACACATATACACACACATACAAACATGCAAATTTCACACACTGAATTGCACAGTAAAGAAACTCAATCAGGACTCGAGCCTTTCTGTTGTGTTATTTATTTGGTAGGTTGCTAAGGAACACAAGATATAGAGGGGTTCGAGGAAGGCTTCTGTTGTGGAAAAACTCGCTGCTACAGGCTGTGCGTGGGCTACTAGTGTGTGTGCATGTGTGTGTGTGTGTGTGTTCTTTCAGCTTTTATCAAAGCCCTTTTTATAAGGTTTTGATGTCAATACTTCGGGCACTTTCAAACTCAAGACCCTTAAAACCATCACAAGAGCAAAGATGGAGCCGATTTTAAACAGTGAAACATTGACTGGCCTGCTTTGCAGCAATATTCTATGGGGACATTGAGAAAAGTGCTTATCTCATAAATGAGTTTAGAACAAAAACATGTTCAATGTAGAAGTCATTTATAATCCTAAAGGAAGGCAAGATCATGGTTTGATTAAATTGACGTACATGTGAGATGCAAGTTAAGCACATTATGCAAGTTCACTTTGACCTCTCATTTTTTAATAGACACAAATTTTGTCTTCTGGGTGAAAGTCCTTTCTTTATTTGACCCAAGCCTCCTCCACATGAAGATTTTTTCCCCTTTAAAATTAACATCAAAGCAAAAAAAATGCATCACTTTTTACCAGAGATGGGGACTCGAGTCGTTGTGACTTGGACTCAAGTCGACTGGAGTCGCTGTTTTGATAACTTGTGACTTGACTTGACAAAAAAT
>JAPZDY010000025.1:11761093-11775774 GCA_029783645.1 Ctenochaetus hawaiiensis
ACATTAATGTACTAATAAAATTAGGTATTATGTATTTACGTCACTATCTTGCAATCATAACATTTAAGAAACACAAGATATGTTTATAATACTTTCTATAGGAACACACATCAGATACACAAGCCAACTATTTTTTCAGCTCTTACATTTTTTTTTAGCTTTTTCTTTTTTTGATAATGTTAGATTCTGCATTATTTTAGCCCTACAGTACATAAAATAGTAGTTTATACTGACCCAAGTGTGTCTTGGTCTGTGTCTTACCAGCTGGTGTGGTCAGAGTTAGCCCAGCCTCTTCACAGAACCCCACAGGATGGATGTATGGACTGCTAGCATCACACCTGACAAAAATAATTACTCTGTAAATATTAACAATAACAACAAGCTAAGGTTTGCTAACAAATATGATTTTTTTTTAATTGATAATTTTCCAAACTCTCTATACCTAAAGTTTACAGGCCCAATAATAATGTGGCACTGACACTAAACTACCACAGCTCTAACTTTGACTTAAACTGACAACGGCCCCTCAAGTAGATGGTTATTTCTGTCCTAAACCAAGATCTCACCAATAATCATATGTGTCATCCCAGTTGTCAAAATGAATAAGCAGTCGGTTATCAACAACAGCAGCAATGGTTGCTACACAGATCAACGAAGGGTTCTTCCTGTCAACTGCTTCCAGCTTCATCCCTGCTCTAAATCCAGATGGAGTCACGGACTACAATTTAAAGAAAACAAACAACACAACACATTTAGCACAAACATTAGCACACATTTGATGGCCATAGAATCCACAGGTAGCGTGTGCTTAGTACTTACTGTGTTGAGGCTCTTGAAAAGGTGTTTTGGTGCCAGCTGACCTCTGCAGTTCTTAACATACATGCTCCAATTAAACTCTCCATCCTTACAACCTACAACACAAACTCACTAAGCAACACTGTTTGGAAAGATGTGGATAATGTGTCTGTCTGTTTTTTGCGTGACTACCTTTAGGCAACAAAAGTTTATGTCCATTCTTCTCACACCAGCCAGCTGGTTTCAAATCCCATGAGTCAGCATTGGCCCAGAAATCGTAGCATTCTGGGTAACCATCAAAGTGAAGCCTCACCCTGTAACCTTGAATCTGAGAGGCAAAAAGACAGTGTGCACGTGTGAGGGAAACTCTTAATTATGCACAGGGATTCTTTATTATGCACTGTGGTCTTTTGCTGAAGAAAAGCCACAGTTAACTATTACCCCGTTATGGTCACATACCTCTGCAACAGTGAGCACACAGAAGAGAGATGGGTGAGATGGGTCCAGCCCCTCCAGCTTCATTCCCACCTTAAAACTGTTCCTGCTTTGAGGAAATGACTGGTGCTGCAAGACAAAGAGGGAACATCATGAACAGACTTATCTGAGACTAAATAAACAAAATCATCTTAATTTAATTTTAAAAATAAATAAATAAAAGCTTGGCCTGTGTAATATTAGGAAAAAAATACCTCTTTGAATAGTTTAACAGGAGCAGCAATGGCCCTCTCCTCTTCTAAGTAAGCAGGCCAGCTCCAAGCTCGCTTCTTATTGGGTGGAGCAGTCACTGGGGGTTGGACCAAAAAATAAAATACTCAAGTATTACAAGGACTTCCATCACATGTAATAAAAGAGAAACATGACACAGATGCAGATAAACCTCTTTCCTAAGTGTTACATTTATTTTATTGACAAAAGACAAATGTTTCATATCATGATATAGAAGTGCATACAACAAAATAATTAGAAGACCTTGAATCTAAGTTTTTGATGAGATTTAGAAATACTGTGTGTGGCTGAAGTCTTGCTTACCAAGTTTGGCAATTTTGGCACCTCTTCTGCCTTTGGTTGTCTTGGCCTTCTCCTACAAAAACAATGAAAGAACATGTTAATATTTAGAACTATCAACTTTTTTTCTTATCAGTCTTGTTGGTTTCCTTTAGTTTAAAATAAAGACAGAAATGGTGAGAACAGAAAAATTCCAGCAGATATTCTGTTGCAAACATTTGTTATTAAAGCAAGACAGTGCAGAACACTTCAGTGGCCTATAGCTCCAAAAGGGAAAAACACTGGAGACAAATGCTCAGAGTATGTTCTTTACCTCTGGTTCCTCTTGGTTTTCCTCCTCTTCATCACCAGAATCCATATAGATCTTTCTCTTTTTGCGCACACGTTTGCCCAGCCTCTCACCCTCAACTGCTTGACTCTCCCTTGCTTCTCCTGGGGATGATCTGTGGGAGGAGAGTTTTGGCTCATGATGAAACAACAAAACAAAAAAGGACAACAAAGAGGAGTAAAAGAATACCAGATGTGGGTTTTTACCTGCCACTAGAGGGCTGGGCACAAATGGAGCTACAGAATTTGCCCTGAAAGAGGGCATCTCTGGGAACACGGCTACCACAAGCCCGGCATCTAGACAGCTCCCCATTTGGGCCCATGTCTGCACTAGAGCCAACTTCAACACTAGGACCAACCTCTACATTAGGGCCCTCCATGCTAGGGCCCTCCTCTAAAGACAGAAGCACAGGACCAGGGGCTGGAGGACAAATCAGAAAGAGAAAAGTTTAACCTGAGAATTGTCACTGTACAAAGCACAGGCAGAGAGTAAACTTAAACACTGCAATTCTTTACAACAACAGTGCTGTAAGGGTTAAACCTGAACCGTCATACCTTTAGTTTGAGATGATCCAGGCTGACTCTGATTGGCTGGAGTTGCTGCTGAACTTGTCTGTGACTGGCCTTCTGGTGGAGGGGTGGGGGTGTGAGACTGTGCTGGGTCCAGGGTCTCACAATTAGACTCTGCCTGCTGCCCCTTGACCTCTAGGTCTGTGACAATCTCAAGAGTCCCAAACTCTGTCATGCGAAACTGAGAGACACAGGAAAAACAACAGATATAAAACTGCTGACCTGAGGTGGCCAGACTCTAATTTTTCTCATCTCCTGATAAATAAAAAAATAATCAAATAATCATGTAATAAATTATAGGACATATCCTGTGTGAAATGTTTAAAAATGTGTTTCTTTGTTAATAAATGTATTTTTTTAAGAATGTGAACACTGTTGGCTATGAATTTCAACTTCTGGGAGGCCCTGCTCCCACAACTCTGTGTGTGATATGAGACAAACATTTACAGAATCAGGAATGATCCCGAACAGAAACACAAATCACTGTTGTACCCTGATATCACTGCCTGGCAGCGTTGCAATACCATCCTTCCAGTCAAGAGCACCCATCATGTCAAACTCAGCTCCCTGAGAGGGGCCATCACTGGGTGGAGTGTCTGTCATTCCCACTCCTCTGATATCCCAAACCTGCAAAAACATAACAAAGGTCTGAAAAATTGATCATATACTGACAGCTGACACAAAAATGTTATGCATGTTCAAAATACAACAGAGGTTAAACAAAATGGTTCAGGCCCCATACTGAACTTAAGTTACAGCATTGCTCTTTGTTAATTTTGTTAAATGTGCATGGGTATCGCAGTGAAAAAGTCTCCCAGTGTGGTTTTACCTACAAAGTGCTCCCGACGACGAATGCAGTTTCTAAATGCACTTGTAAACACCACTGCTCAACATCACCGCCAGATGGCGACTGAGTGCTGGTTTGCAGGATACACCATGCACTTCGATTTCAGACAAAACAGTCAATAATAATATTGTTTTGCTGGTCAACTAACAGGGAAATGCGTGCACTAACGGCCCCATTAGAGTAAACCTGCATCAGGGCCATTGACAAACACGAGGAAAGATGTCTCAACTTTAAGTTAACCACACAAGTTCATCTTTTCCTTGTTTTAACAGTATCTCTTAAAACCGACCGTTTGCCCGGTTATGAACAAATGAGAGGGTAATTTGTTTAGCAATTTTGAGGAGAACACTGTTTTCTGCACTGACTTGTCAAACTTAAAAGCGTTTTAATCCGACTAATATTGCGATATAACGTTTTAGTGTTGACGCATGTTAAACACTAAATTATGGTATATTTTCTGTTTGCATGCTGGCGATAACCATATGAAAAGTAAACAACACCTTTAAGCTAATAGATCTTTATTAAGTTTGACTTTGCACTTAATACCTCAGTTTTATTCTAGCCATAAATAAAGTGTAAGAGCGCCCATGATTAGCATTCGTCTCATACAAAATGGCGGAGCATAGGAAGAGGCCACCAACACGTTTAAACTATGTAAATTACTCAAGTTACCTATTTAAACAAATCATGCAAAGCCGCTACTCGTCTAACAAAAGCAAGTGCTTGCGGTGTAAATTACTGACTTAGTGTTTTCCTTCACCCGGGTTATTTTCTTCACTTTCCCCTTGTCACGGAATGTCAGCCCAGGTTGCTAGCTAGCGCTGACATGAAGCTAACATTCAGTTAGCTCCACTCCGTTCAGCTGAACTGAGGATTGCTAGACAGCTAGCTGTAGCATTGTGACTGGATGCAGCCAGCTAAGGACAATCTGTAATAAATAAGTTTCCCGGTTAATAACAATAGGAAAACGCATTTTGCAAAACGCGAATATTTCGCACAACATCACAAACACTCGCAATAACAACGCGATACTGTTACGAGCTTCAACATTGTTGCTTGATTAATTTCTTCAATAGAAACTTGAAAAAAAACGATTTATTCTCGCCGTTTTAAATCAGAGTGAAAATTATTTGAACTAACGCTAATTAGCAAGACGAAGGCCGGTTTTTCAAATTTTGCCTCTGTTAATGGCAATAAATGAGTATTAACGCCTGTAATGTTTAAAAATGTGGAACTCACCTCGTTTCTGTTTTAACTCTTATTTAGAGCTGGATAGAACGATGCGCATGCGTGTAAGATGCGCTGCCTGACAACTTTGGGTCTAGGAAAAGTTCAGTTTACTATCGGTGGTCAATACCAGGCCTGTTCGCGCTTATAACACGCCCAAAACTCAGCTCAGTCACGATAAAACGAGTACTACCGATGGACTGGCGCTCATATCCTCTTATTTGCCCATAACAGTCTCAGAAGTATTTCCCTTAAGAAGTACGAGTGTGTATCAACGGAGCGCATGGACCGCAGTGTGTTCCATTAACGTTCCCGTTGAGGAGCGGTTAGTTGTCCACCAGTCAAACCGGCTGTTTTCTACTCACTTTGAAACCTCTTACGATCGTAAAACGGCCAGTTTAAGTGCACTGAATCCAAGCAAATGCGATAAGCAGTTTGCCCACGCCGGTGCTAACGGTAGGATTAAATAGTAAGGCCTTAAAAATTACCGAAGTGAAATTTCAAACCCCTAAAACGACCCATACGCGTCCCCTCACACGCAGACTGAACTGATGTAGCGTTTAGAATACATCTACAGTTAGGTCGGTTGGTGCATAGGCGATCTATCAAAGCCTTTAACGTTAAATGGAGTCGGAAAATACAAATACACATAATAAGCTTAGCCTAATCAAACCCAAACGCATCACTACAATTACATAGCTAAAAAACAATTCTAGGGTTATGTATTGTGGCCGAAATTAACCAGCATGGAAGACAGTTAATCGCACACTGTGATATCTCCTCCTATAGCACTTCTAGGCTTCTAGATGACTGGTTTATAGGTTAAATGTGACTGTTAATCCATTCAGTTCAAACGTGACATTACTATGGCGACTTCTTTCAGTCTGGGGTCTGAAGCTTAGTTTAAGTGTTTGAATGGGCGCTGCTGATGTAGATATTCATTTCCAACCAAATGATCTTCAGCTATCCTGCAGTATTCGGGAATCCCTCCCACACAAGGCGGTTATGGCTTGTACAGTATAAAATGGCCATATATCTTAAGGTTTATCACAATTTTGATGAAAATACATGTAGTCTAAACACAGAAACGTTGCAGCATTCGTGAATATGCATTAGGTCACCAGCTGACAGGTATAGAGTGAGATAAGTCTTTATTTCAGTCAACAAAGGCCGCCCTGATGGGAGGTGAAATGAGTTCAGTGCTCGGCGGTAGAAGCGGCGGCGCAGGTTCGTGTCTTGTGTTTGTCGCTAGATGGCGGAAGACGTCCAGTTTCTGGCAGGATTAACAGGGTCGTGGACCGTGCTGCAGCCTGGATCGTTTTCTGATAAAGCATCAAGTACGAAATCATGAAATGGCATTCAAAGGAAAAGCGGTCGACTCGAAGGTAAGAGGATAGTGAATATGTCACGATTTAGCGTGTGCCTCCCTGCCCGATCAGACGTCTCTGTGATCTGTTAATCGGGATCGATGGTAGGGAAGTCATGTTCGATAAAATACGAGCTGATATGACAGGCTTTGTTGTGTCCGAGGTCTCTTTTCGAGCAACAGGTACAAAGATAGAGATTTTCTCATTTATCATAGTCAAAATGTATGCAGCAGATCAGGCTTTGCAGTAGATAGAGTCGCTGTCTGTACCTACAGCGCACATCCCTCCCACTGCAGCCTGGTAGCCTATCAAAGTAACCCAGCTCCAGGTTAGTGTTTGGTAATGTTGCGTTACATTGAAAATGTGCGGTGTTGCCCGTTTGACAAAGTGTATATTACATTGTAAATATTGTCCCCCCCTGTGTCTCCATCCCACAGACCGTGCTCTTCAATCTGTTGCTGTGTCTGCTTATATTTTACTCTCTTTTCTACATGATCGGGAGTGTGTGCTTTGGTGCCTTCAGGTGAGAGTCTCACGCACGCATGCGCACGCAAACCAGCTATTCATAGCATCGTTATCAACCTCTGAATACCACAAGTCTACCACAATTTAGTGGCGCTATATAATATATTGAGGCTAAATGAGGGCCAGAAGTCATCACATTGAGCATCTGAAATCAACTAACGGAGTTCTAATGTTAAGTAAATATTTGTTATGAAAGTGCAAATGCAACTGTTAAAACAACAGCAGAATTATTCAATAAGATCAAATCAGTCACTGATTTTATACGTTCAATAATGCACTGACACAAAGGACACAAGTTAATGTCACTGGCATAGTTATAAATGTGGGAATATGTGCCAAAACACAACCGAAATGCCGTTTTAAACACGTGCCATGTAATTTTACCAAATCTTGAGGTGCTTGTGTAGAGGTGGCAAATTTGATTCATTATGATTTGATTCTTACAAAGTAAAACCTAGCAAACCAGGTCAGTTTTATCACTGGTCTTGTTGGTGAATTACAATACATTATTGGTCAATAGATTGTATTGGAGGGATACTTGGAGGTTATGGGATATATATACAGTAAGCAGGAGATATAGGGTGTCAACCAGCTTAAGATTTTTTTTTTTGACCATGACCTCATGGTGGGTCAATTTGGCCATGGACCCATTTTTGCAGTAATTGCAGCAGAAAGATTTTGTTATCTCCCAATTTAAATGACTCAATGCACACCACAGCCATTATCTGGGGACTCCCTGATATAAGTTTTCTTTCTTTTCTCACTTTTCACTTAGGTTGGATCACTTTGATGGACTGATTCCATTTGACTTTAAGACCGAACCTGCGGAATCAAACTCCAAATACTTGGGTGAGCACACAAAATGCAGCCAATATGATTGACAATTGACATGAGCTTCTTTTCACTTCCTTTGTTTTTTTGTTTGTCTGTTTGTTTGTTTTTGTGCTGTGTCGGTCCTTCACAGTGAATCTCCTGTCCTTAGAGCTTACCTACTTTTTCAGCGGCCTTTTGTTTGCGGCAGTAGTGCGGAGGCGAGTCTGGGACTACGCCCTCACTGTCACACTCCTGCATGTGATGATCACAAGTCTAGGTGAGCAAACAAATAAAAAAACTTGTACAAAAAAAAATTATAAGGTACTGATGGTGTTGTGAAATTGTACATTTTATTTCCTTGTTGCAGTAATGTTGGAGTTTCCCATGGTGTGGCAGTGGTGGCTGGCTTTAGGTAAAAAAAAACCCGCCTGGTATTACATTTAACTTTTATGAGCTCAATTCTTTTTTAATGCTCTGAATTTTTGTTGTTCTATAGGCAGTGGCTTGTTTCTGATGATCTGCAATGGTCAGCTGATAGCTTACTTCACCTGCCAGGGTGACCAGAGCTATGCCTCCTTCAGTATTTACTGACAAGCAGAAAGCTACTCTATGCATAAACTGTTGCATAAACAGACTGGAGAAGTAAGGTAGAAAGGATCAGACCAGATGTTTTCTTCCTGGAAACACTCATTAGATTCTCCACAGTGATGGGCTTCTTGTGTTTGTCACTTAAAACAGACACCTCACCATTTCTTTGCCATCACAGATAAAGTCAGAGCTGGGTGTCTTGTGTGTGTTTATGGGTTGCCAACATACTGACAAGCCATTGTTTTTATGTAAATGCAACAGGAAAATGTTCTCTGTGTTTTGCTTGTGATGCACAATGCCTCTGTCACTATGCAGTATTTTAAGGCACCGTTTGATGTATTTTCAGTACCTCTGTAAGCTGTGACTGTAAAAGAAGAACGGGCAAGTTGCAATACATGCTAGTTGTATATTTCAAAGATATAAATGTAAAGTGTTAAAAATAAAATTTCTTAAGTTTGAAAGGTAATTATTTCACCCCCTTTCACATCAAAGTAGCTTGGACATACAGAGAAGAAAAAGAAATAGAGACCAGCCTATTTCACACTATGAAATGATACTTAAAGAAACTGTAAATTTATAAATGCACTATCATTTAGTAGTGTAACCGATGACACATAAGGGTACATTGCAATGTTAGTGTTAGAATATCCTGCTCAAGTGTTTAAAAATAGACTTTGATTTGATAATTTAAGACATAAAAAATAAATATTTGAACAAACAAGCTCCCAGAGAAATTGGCGGTATTATGAAACTAACTCCACTGTGTCTATGAAGGAGAATCCTGGGAAGGCCTCGCTAGCTGCTCCCACCTGGCACCACTCATTCACTGAGGCACGGATGGGTTGAACTGTGAACTCTGGGTCGACGTAGCTGACATCACTGGGACCAGACTGGAGAGGAGAGAGGAATGAACACTCACTCAGATATACTGTGCACAGATTAGGAAAAACGTGCTCTCCACACATTTCGATCAGTCCTACCACTTTTGGGATGAATGGGGGTTTGACTCTCCTTGCCAGAAGGTCATCCCAGTTGATGGACACAAAAAAGGGATGATCCTGCAGCTCCAACTGGAAACACAAAGAAATGTTAAACCCCCCTGTTTCAGTGTGCTTATGTGCATCATTGCCTGTTTTTTTTTTGGTGGGCACTTACAAGGTCACAGCTCCCCCCTAAGCGTTTAGAGACGTCTCTTTCCAATAATCCTTCTAACAGGGAGCAGGCGGCTTGAGAAGTTTCACTACGCAGCTTCAGGGGAGCGTGAAGTATGTTCTCAAACATCTTTACTTTGATATGGCTATAAAAAGGAGGCTAAGAGAAAGAACAGGAAGACGAAGTAAGCATAAGATGTAGAAAAATAAGATTCAAAAAAAGGAGATCGAATAATTCACTTGCACTTACCAGTCCATAAAGCATCTCGAAAAGCACTGTGCCGAGACTCCACCAGTCCACTGCTGGACTGTATGGGTGGCCTTGTAGTACCTCTGGAGCAAGGTGCTCTGGAGTCCCACAAAACGTATGCATAATCCCACCTATGGCTACCCCTTCTTTACAAAGCCCAAAATCAGTAAGCATCACGTGACCCTCACTATCAAGAAGGATATTCTCTGGTTTGAGGTCTCTGGCAGAGAAGCAAATAGGACAAAAGTTGCTGTATTCATTTCAATTTCCTCTACTTTCACCTTACTTTTCCTCACTGCTTTTGTCATGCGTGTGTTGGAGGACATGATGATTATTAGTTTTAACATTTTCTATGCAGAGCTATATCATCAAAGAAGGCATTTCAATGGGATTACCCTGCATTAATCAATGTGAAACATGTTAACAAAGAAAGAAAAAAATTAGTGACACATGAAAAGCCTTTGGGAGTGTGTACATACCTGTAAACAATGTCAAGAGAGTGGAGGTAGCCCAGCGCCATGACCATCTCTGCAGCATAGAAAGTAGCCCTGGGTTCGGGAAATGATCCCTCCCTCTGAAGGTGGTAGAAAAGCTGCGGATATACAGATGCATGGTAACAAACATAGATTTCACAAATGACAACAAAATTCTACTTAACAGCAGTACCAGGGAGAGATAGGTCGCAACTGGTTTTTGGCATTGGTAACTGCTGCTTAAAAAAATATTTGTACCATTTTCAAAACTAAATTATGCACGGTCTCCCAAAATACATAGCTAATTTTGTTTTTTTTTTAAATTATAAGTATTTCTACTTTTTTCTCTATATCTCATAACTGACAGATGTCATTTTGTGCACATACCTCCCCTCCATTAACAAAGTCCAGGACAAAATAGAGCATGGTTGGTGTCTGAAAAGAAAAGTGGAGCCCCACAAGGAATGGATGTTGTAGTCCCTTGAGCAGAACACTCCTCTCAACCATCACATGCTTTTGCTACAGGGACACATTAGACAGATATAATAGCTGTATGGATGGATGGATAGATGGATGGATAGAGGGATAGTTAATCAGTTTACCTCTTCCCTCTTGATTATCATCTGTTTCCGCAGCACTTTGACAGCATAGTACCCCCCGAGTTTTCTGTGTCTTGCCAGCAGCACCTGTGAAAGTTGGAGTTGTGTCATTAAATGTCCTAACAAACCTCACAAACACTTAAGTTTACAAGAATTTAAATCTATACCTTTCCAAAACTTCCTTTGCCGATAACTTTGAGGTAGTCAAAATCAGACGGCTTCATCCTGTTTAAAACCATAAAAGAAAAGGGTCAGACATGTGTTGTAATACCAAAGTATTTTTTTATAAGGCATAATCCTGTTTGTCAAAATGCTACACAGACAAGTTAATAGGATATTATGATGTATATTTAAAAATTTGTTTTGGGTTGTAAGGTTGTAACCACACATTTGATTAAAGGAATCCTTTGGTTTGTACATGTCCTTAATAACTCAACATCTGATTACTTATAGCAGCAGTTTCCAAAAAAGGGGCGTGTGGACCTTAAAAGGGCACTAGGTTCTTTATGAGAGATCACAGGATTAAAAAAAGCAATGCCAATATTTCTGTTACACAAGTATGTTTCTTTTTGCAGACATTTAATTTTTGCTTTTTTTGGTGAAACACTAAACACTCTCAAGGTAGTAAAATGTAAGTAAATCTGCTACAGACTAAGGCCATACAACATTCAAAGAGGGATCACAAGCTGTAAAGGTTAGGAGCAACTTAGGTGACCCCTTTCACACCATCAGGTTAAAATGCATGTTGCAAACAAAATCTATTATTTTTCAATTAGCGTATTGCTGACAAATGAAGCAATTTATCATTAGAGACAATAAGTAAACTCTTGAAATATTATTCAACATACTGCAATAGAAAAATACAAGTTGATCTGTAATATTAAGCAAAATGACAAGACATTTGTCATGAAATAGTTTTAGACATTAGGGGAAAAAATGACTTACTGTGAGCTTTCTTTGTTCACTGAGCTCTGGTGAGAGATAAGACACACAGGGACAGGAGGGTCAGGAGGTCAGATTTAGTTTCATCTTCTGTCAACACTCAGCACAGTCTTTTAAAAAACCCCTCTCTGTACTCACTACTGCTCCATTCTCTTCTTTTTCTCTTCTCAGCCTGCAATGCCGATGCAGGATTTTCTGAGGGTCCAGGCTTAAAAGTCAAAGGTCAAAAACAGGAATTGTTGATTTTTTTTCAACCAGATTAAGCACATAGTAAAAGACTGTAAATATTTTTTTGCTAACTTACTGTTGGCAGAGTTTTTGACTGGAAACAAATTTGTGCAAGAAGTCACTGAAGCCAACTTTCTTTCCCTTGAGCAGAGCTGTAAGACAAGAAGAGGGTTACTCCCTTACATAAGAGCTTAACAGCTGTATTCACTTAATATTTTGGCAAGTGCTGACCATGACTTGGACATACTTCAGTGAAGTTATGAAACTGGGGTAACACATTTTGACTTATGACCTCACACTTTATAAAAATTTTAAAAAGAAAAGTTCTGATTTGTTACTTCATTATAATATTCTTATAATACTTTTTGACTTGTGTCTAATTTAATGAAATTTTGACCCTTGTAGCATGATATTAGTAAGTAAGTTAGCGCAAAATGTTACTTGTGTTCTGTATCTTTATGTGGGATAACATTTTAAAGATTACGCATCTTTAGCGAGCAATTTTAAAGTTAGTGGTTAGACGTCACCCAAAGTAAATAGGCTGACTTACCTGTGAAAAATGACACAAGCTTCCTCATTTTGGAGTAGGTCATTGGACGTTCCTGGGTCTTCATCAGGATGAAGACTGACTAAAGATGATAACTGACTGACAGATAGGTTTTCTACTAACATTAAAGATGAGAGGGATAGTTAGTTGACAGGAAAGATTGACTGTCCAACAGTTCAGCCTCCTCGCTTTTCCCAAACTATCACTGCTGCTCAGTTAAAGACCGTTGACGTAAACGACGCAGACGTAGAGTGCCGGCGATGCTGCGTTTATTGCTCCTGGAAGTGCCGGAACTATGATGTGTGTGCACATGGATGGAGCAGTAATGTAAAGTAACTAAACTTACTCAAGTAGACCTTAATCACAAATTGGAAGCACCTTACATTTGCATTACCATACCACTTATATTTTTTGTCCACTAAATTGAAGTTGTAGGCTAGTTTTATACCATTGCTTTAATTTGACAGCTGACACACTTCAGGTCATGAGGACACTAGCTGTTGGGACGTGAAGGCAGCACAGTAAACTCTGACCTCCTTCGGTTACTGCCCAGTTACCTCGCGGTCGGTGACGTAACTTAATTGAATTTATTAACTTTTTGGTCCTCTTAACTGACAATTTCAATTTCTCCTTACAAATTCCAGTCACAGGTGGGTAGAGAAGGCAGGGCCATATACCTCCAGTAAGTCTGTAATAAGTAATAAGTTTGTGAGTGGACGGAAACAGTGATAGTGACTGAATCAGTGTGTGCGAGTGTGTGCAGCTGTACGAGCCACATAGTGAGTTTTTAGCTAACAGAGGACAGTTTTGGAGAGTGAGGATATTTTTATAAAGTATCGGTTGAAGATAAAAACGTGGTTTTAAGACTTAGGTTAGAATTAGGTCTACATAAGTCTTAATGTTAGTATTAGAGGTAGGTGTTAAGTCGAGGTAGGACTGTATTTGGCATTAATGCCAAATACAGTCCCCACAAAAATAGAAGCACAACATTGTCGGTGTGTGTGTGTTAGTCAAATATGTACTGTATGTAGAGCAGGAGAGAAAAAATACAACAGATACTAAATTCACCAACCGGTGTGGATTGAGGGCATGGTGCATATATGCAAAGTCGTTATTACTTTTAAATGTGGGTCATGGAACCTATACTCCACGAGTGAATTCATGACAGCATTCCAGCACATGACAACTTTGCATCTGTCTTCCTATCTCATGTGGCTGCCGCACGCCTGACAAAACGTCAGCACCTGTCTATACCACCACAGACCCAGTTTCAATGCTCGTGACATATGACCAGGCTCTTGTAGTATTGAACCTACATCTTATTGCAGCTTATTATTTTATATCACAGCAGTTTATTCATCCCATACATACAGTAGATAGCAAAAAATCTAAAATCTCCTGTTCGGGACTGAATTGCATAAGCAGCAATATAAATCAACATGTGATTATATAATGAATAGAAATAGAAATTGGAACTGTCTTGAGTCCAGTGAGAAACAAATTTTAGTGAGAGAGGCAGAGAGATACAAAATGTATCGATTACATGTTAGGACACTGCAGTTAATCCACACACAGAGGAGATAAAAGAAGTGACTTGGCTTTATCATGGGAGAAAATAAGCCCAATGGTTTTACAGGAAATAATGTCTTAAATTGGAAAGGAGCAACTGAAAAAGAGGCAGAGAAATACAGTAAGAAGAAGAGTGTGTGGATCAGATAAATGGGACATGAAATTCAGATACTAAAATTACGTCAAGTTTGTCCCACTATGTGTCTCTGTGACTAAATTTAGGGCCACTGGGTTCGTGGTAGAGTTGGTACAGGGTGTCTTGGTTACTGTTGCAGAAAACTAATCCTCGGACAGAGACAGGGGAAGGTTTCTCTCTTCCTCTCTGTTACAGTGGTAGTGTGTGTGTGAGTGTGTTTCGGGATGGGTGGGGGGCATAGAGCGAAAAAAAAACTCCCTCTATTCCTGTCACCCCAATGTGAACTGGTTTCCACTAGTTTGACTGACTGCTCTCAGTCTGAAAGCTCTTGTCCCATTGCTCTGGTGACATGCAAACTGGTCAGGGCTGGTTTCGCCACTTCAGCCAGACAACAGGTGACTTTGACATTAGCTCAGCCTTGACTGGCTACATATGTAAAATGCTATTACATATTAATTAATTAGAAGAAATAGTTCAGCAATATAACACAGCAAATTTAAACTCACAGCGGCTATGCTTCTGTATAGAGTAATTTAACTTTTAACTTTTAAAGTGTCCTATGCTAAGAATAACTTGTCATAGCCATTACAGTATTTAAAGCAGGACTTTGATTTGTGTGGAGTATTTTCACATTGTAGTATTACTATGCACTGGTGAGATTATATTTAGCAAATCTTTTTTAGGTATGTTTTCCTCATGTAAGGACAAAATGTGAATCAATC